>CABHPH010133228.1:5580-26827 GCA_902168325.1 Peromyscus nudipes | reverse complement strand
AGAATGTATAGAAGGTAGACAAGGGCCAGCAAGATGGCTCATTACGTAAAAGTGTTACTGTGCAAGCCTTATACCCTGAGTTCAATTCCCAGAATCCACAGTATAATGAAAGAACCAACCCGTAAAAGCTGTCCTTTGATCTCTACATGCTTGCCATAGCATGCACCCCCCTGATATATACACACATAATAAATAAAAGTGTTTTATAAAGAAGGCGGACAAGCAAACCAGTATCACAGTATGAACTGAGGTGACAATAGAAAGTGGTAGGGACTGCAGCAAACTGGACAACACTAGCTTCCTCTTTGGGGAGATAGAACCCTCTTCCTTAGCTGAGACTAGGAATTTTGAAGCAAGGAGCCCCATCTCTGGATTAAGGGACCTCAAGTTCCTTGCCACTGTTTTTTCATTTCACAGTAGCACAATGGGATCAAGACCTCTTTGAATAAATGTTGTCCTGAGTAGACTAGCTATTGCCACATGTGACAAATGACTACTTATAGCCTAGGAAGGCCTCAATGGCTGAATGTATGTGTATGGTGCTGGGAGGGGATGTCAGTGATGTGCCGATCCTGTCTAGGCCCCATGCTGCAAGAGAAACATTGACAGAAATCACATGGAAAGCCACCTGGCTGTTGGAAAGATCTGAACCATGACACATGGAGACTATGTAAGGAGTCCCAGCCATGGAGACCTGAGCACTACCTTTTACCACAGCCTACATCAGTTGGGCACTGGAACTCTGACTAGGGCTGACGAGGGGATTCATCAGGAAAGACACATAGATAGACAGACACACAGATAGAAAATCAGGGGTCTGCTGAAGTGAGCAGCACTGGCAGCCTAGAAAGACAGCACAGAGAGAGTGGTTAGGTAGTCTCCAGAGGAGGTCTCTATGGTGGCAGTCTGCCTTTCAGGCTGTAAACATTCTGAAGGAGGAAGAAGCTTCAGCCGCCAGTCGTTGTACACACTTGTCAACCACCCATAAACATGCATACCCAGACCCCAAGGAAAGCTTTGCAATTGCTCTTAAGCCTGACCCATGTGGAGAATGGCTTTGCCAATTTTCCATGGGTCCAAGGCCTTACAGTCCTTGACGTGCCATACCAACAATACACATTCACTCAGTACTTCACTCACTCAGGACTCCCTCCACTTCCTAACGTCTTTAAAATGAAATGTGTCATGAGAGACCAGAAACCACAATTGAACCAATAGAGAAGAATTAACTTACTCCACAGCATTCACTTAGTATCTGTGAGTCAAGCCTGTACTAGAGGCAATAGACACAACCAGGGACTTTGCTATTCTCTGCTTAAACAAACATTACCAACATAAAGAAGCAGATGATAGCAGATGCTGTGAGGAGAGACTGGATGTTGCATGCTGCTATCATCATGACAAGTAGGTGGTACACAAGGATCTGGGTGAAGACAGCTATCAGTATAAGAACGGGTTTGTAGATCTCAAATATGTCAAGTGTGTTCCTTTCTATAGTACTTTCTTCTTAATTTTTTCCATATCTCACCTCCTATCTTATTTTTCATTCACCCTTTGACTAAATAGGGCCTGTCAGCCCTGTAAAAGGGCAAGAAAACTAAGTTCAAGTGTCAGAGTGACTTTCCAAGATCATATCTTTCAACAAAGTATTAAAAAAATAAACACTGCCATTCAAAATGGGAAAGGATTTCAGATGCCACTGCTTTCCCCATGAGATGGACAGCACCATCCACAGGACACCTGGCAAGGGTCATGGGCTCGTTTTCAGAAAAGAAACATCACATATAATCTATATGGACTCCCCTGAAACTGAGCAAGAACTCTCTCTTGTTTCTGTGTACTTCACATCTTATTTCATATCACTCCTTTTCTTTAGATTTATTTTATGTGATGTGTGTGAATGCTTTGCCTACATGTATGTGTGTGCACAGCATGAGTTCAAGGCCCCTGGAGTCCACAGGAGGGCATCATATCCCCTAGGACTGGAATTATAGATGGTTGTGAACCACCTTATAGGTACAAAGATCTGAACCCTTGTCCTCTGGAAGAGCAACAAGTGCATTTAACCACTAAGCCATCTCTACAGTTGCTATTTCATATTGTTCATGCCTACCTCTTAAAATGCCAGTTCCTTCCTCCCTGAGGACTGTTGCACTTATTCATTCTATTCTCATGCCCTTGATCTTTAGTTAGAGAAAGTTCTCTAGTCACCCACTGTATACCTGGTTTTAATTTGGATATGATGCTCATCAGGGTTCAGATGTTGTCTTACGTACATGTGTATGCATATACCAGTTGTATGTGCTAGTCTCCTCCTCCATGTACAACCTCTGTAGAGACTTGTCTATCACATCTGGTCACATATGGCAGGCACCCCAACATTCACTGATTATTGGACAAACACAGCACTGAGACACTTGGAATATACTGTCAGTAGGGGAGAAGTAAATTTCTCTGTGAGTCCTGTGTGTGTGTGTGTGTGTGTGTGTGTGTGTGTGTGTGTGTGTGTGTGTGTGTGTGTGTCCTGAAATCAACACAGAAAGTCAGACTTGGTGAAAGACAGCTAATTTTCTCAGTACTGATACATCCTCACTTGCAAGCAGACCAAACTACAGAAGCTAAATTGAAACGTCCCCTGACTGGGATGAGTTCTCACCCTTTGCTTATGGACTGCAGACTCTAGATTTCAATTACTTCAAGAGTCACCAGAAGTAACAGTCACTCAGATTCTTTGGCTCTGCAGAAGTCAAAGCTCAAGTCTGCCAAACCAGAAACACCTTCACAGATCTGGCAGTTTTGAAGGAGTTCCATAGAAACTGGAAGAGTTCCCAGCTGTGGCTTCCTAACTTCCAGCAATTATCTGAAGGTCTGATTAGCATTTTAAATGTCACCTGTATAAATTAAAACTGTTTACAGCTCACAATGTCATTATTTTGTGATTCATGATTTCACCGCAGCTAGCCAAAACTCACTTCTTGGAAAATCCCATTGTAAGTGTTCACTGCTGGGTGAGGCCCAGGCAAGATCTCCCTCATGGTTCAAGAATCCTGTTTCCTTTTTATTCTTCACTCTGGTCCTCTCAGCTTTTCCCCTGGACCATTTTGAGTCTCTAAAGTGTCAGATTTGGCAAGGAGATGACTGAAAACCAGTTCTTCTGGTGACTTGTTAGTTGCCATAATCTACTGCTGGCTTAAAGAAAACAAATCCAACTTTCTACATTAGTCAAGCATCACTCATCACATCATCTACCTTGATGTGCATGCTACTTTCCCAAGAATCAGACAATGAAAAGAGGATCACAATTTTTAGAGGTCCTCTCTACTTACCTTTATTTTTTTAACAACAAAAAAATACTAAAAATTTTAAAAATATCTTTTTATGTATATTTTCCATAGGCCAACAGTATTTTCCTGGTTTGCTTTGGTTGCCTGGCTCTGGAATTACACAGCAAGATGAATTCATGTTTTCCTGGGTACCTGGGCTGTTAGGCTTTTTTTTTTAAAGGACTTTAATCTTGGCTCTGCTACCTACATCTCCTGGTCCATAAGCAGGACTATTAGCCTCAGCTGCTCAATCTAGTCTTATTCTACAGAGGACCATCATAAGGGACAAAGGAGAGCCTTACCCTCAGTATAGCAGGAATTCGGGTGCACATATGGGATGGGGAAAGTGTATCTACAGTCATACAATTCCATCAAATTATGTATTGTATGTATTTCTTCATACAATTCCATCAAATTATGGCACACAGGGGATGGGGAAAGTGTACCCACAGTCATCTTCATACAATTCCGTCAAATTATGCAATATTTTTACTTGTAAACCCCTCTGAAGTGGAGGTCAGCCAACCTTTTCTGTGAAAAACCCATCTAGCAAATATTTTGGAGTGTATGCATCATATTCCCTCACTCTGAAACTCTGCCCTTGTGGTTTCAAAGTAACCACAGACAGCCTAGCTGTGCTCCAGCAAGCCAGTCCACTGCCTCAACTCCATCTTCTACTGATCGGTCTCTCCTTCATATGCACCAGCCCAACGGGGCTCTTGTTCCAGTTTCCAGAGTGATCCAAGTTGTTCTCTCCTGCTGCAGGGCTTTGCACTTGTGTGGAAAGTCCTGCTTGTGGATCAGCACACACTTGCTTCCCCCTTTGGTGATCAGCTCTGAGACAGGTTTCCACGGCCACCAATCCTTCAGCCCCAGTTTAACTGTTCCCCTAGTTTATTGCCTCCTGATACCTTACTCTCTGACATTGGTACTAAGGAGTCAGTTTCCACAATAATTGCTGTAAGTACAGACTACTTTTCATTTTGTCAATTTCAGTTTTTTAAACTATGCTACATTCACATGACAGGAACTTTACCAGCTCGGGTGGTATACAGTTATGTGACATTGAGTACATTTGTGGTGGCATGCACCATCTATCTCTAGAATTCATCCTCTTACAAGACAAACTCTACATGCATAAAACCAAAATTTCCTTCCTGTCAGGGTTCCTGAAAGTGTCATGGCCAGCAGGGAAATGATCCACACGAGGTGAAGAATAAAGCTCAGGTCAGCACCACTTGGGCAGGTGCTGGGTCAAAACTTCCCAGAGTCTGACCATTTAAGTAAGCCCAGCGAAACCATGGGGAAAGGTCTCCATGTGACAAAACTTCGGGGATGGCTGTGTCAAAACTCCCCTGCAAAATCGCCAAGTACCTGTGACCTTTACAATAAAAATGAGTTCTATTGACTGATAAGCAGTGCTCAGGATAAGGGCCTAAGGAGGAAGGATTTGTAATAAGCATGAGGAGAGATTCTATTGACGGAGGATGCAAAGTACATGGGACCTCTTTCATAAGGATGGGTTCTATTCACTAAGACACAAGGGCCAGAATTAGGGTCTAAACAATGCTCAGGATTTGGGGGATTCAGATGAAGGCTGGCTCTTAATAGAACAGCAAAAGATCACCAACATTATTGGACAACATCCACTCCAGCTTCAGATGAAAAGGTGTCATTTCCTTCCTTTGAAGAAAAATAGCCTGCATGTTTAACAATTCTGGTTTCTCTAATGCTTTCCCTAAGCTGTGCCTTCTACACCTCCCCATCTTAATGGGCTAGGGTGTAGCTTAGTGGTAGATAGTCTGCCTAACATGCATAAAGCCCTGGTTCAATCCCTAGCCCTGGAAATAACAATAATAATAACTCTCTTTCTCCTGCCCCCACCTCCCAGCAGTGACAGTGTATTATCAGTTTTTAAAGTTAACTGTTCACATTTGAAATCAGATTAAAGAAATGTCAGTGAGTTCTTTGTCAACCACTTTCTGACTGGATATAGGTCCTGTTCCATCCATATCTGCCATCATTATCAGTCCAAGAACCTGTGGCTATAGAGGTCATAGGCCCTAGGGGAGAACCCACTACTATTATTCTATTAAATGGATGTAGCATTAAACCAACTCCTAGTGACTTATCATTTTACCCATAGATTAATGCAGCTCTCAACCCTCATCATGGAGGCTATTTGCAACAGAGAGTGATGAACAAAAAGACCCACAACTGGCCAAGGTGCTGAGAATAAGAGGTTGTGGAGTGCTAAGTCCTAAAAATAACAAATACACCACACCCTAAAGCTCAGGAATCATTTTTAGAAGAGGAGCAAAAAGGAGTGAAAAGCTAAAGGCAGTGGATGGTGGCAAAGAACTCTGGACACAGCTGCACATATTAACTCACATCATGTACAAAACCTGTGCAAGACCAAGCCAGACTACATGGCAGCATGGACAGGGGAGCTGTGCACACAATCCCACCCCTTGCTGTGAGGCTATTGACAATTGTTAGCTGCTGGGAAAGGTAGAGACAGTTTTCTCTAAGAGTGTGGCCCTTGGTAATTAAGCCACACTTCAGTGGAAGACCAAACATTCAAGAATATTTTGGCAGCATAAGTTGATTAATCTTGGAAGATTTCTTTAAACAAATGTGGATGGGTAGGGAGCTGGTGGGTCTGGGAAGAGTTGGGGGAAGAGGCTGAATATGTTCAAAACATGTTCTAAGAAACGCTCAAAGAAATAATTTAAAAATTAAGAAATTATCAATGTGTTGTAATGAGTATGGCTATGACATTTCCTACCTGAACCACCACAGTTCTGCTAGGTTCTCTCCTTCATGCTCTCTCCCTGGCTCTGTTCTCACTCCTCATCTGTACTGCACTTCTCTAAAAACAGGGACCTTTTCCTTCCTTACCAGATGACAAACATCTGACATAGACAACAAAGAGTGGCTGCCCAACAATATACAATCAGATGTCTAAAGGAGCGCACAGGGAAGTCCCACCTGCCATGGTTGGACCTCCAACAGCTCTCCAAGAACACTAGCAAGGAAAAGGAGACATGGTTTAACTTGAGGTAAGAGCAGAAATGGAAACTTCTGAATGCCTGGTTTGTGCCTTGTTCCATCAGGGCCAGCTAGCAAGTGAAGAGGAAAGAGGAAGAGGAAGGGAAAGTCGAGCAAACAGAAATGCAAGGAAAAGAGGAGAGGAGAAATTAAGATGCTGTGTAACTTCTCTTCTTCAGAGAATGTGACCTGGAGAGTTCCGGAAAGAAAGCACTGGGGACATAGGAAATGAGATGGCTACAGACCTAGAAAGTGAGGCTTCATCCTACATACAGGTCATGTGAGCTTTGGCTTAAGCCAAGGAACATCATGATTGTTATATAGGAAATGATAAGCTTTATGACTAGTAAAAACTTTCTTCTCAGGGGTGGGAATGTAGCCCCAAGGTAGAGTGCCTACCTGACAAGGCCTTGACTTCAATTCCTAGCACAGACAAAAATAACAAAAATAAAATTTAATTCTTAAAACTCTATGCAGCTCACACACGATTGAGCCTGTATGAAAATGAGTATTCAGAGATGGGTAATGCTGGGGGGCACTCATCAACCTAAGACAGAGCACCTGTGTGGCCTGGGCAGGCGTCTCCATGACGGGTAAGGTGACCTGCTGATGTCCCACGCAACCCAAGTCAGAAGCTCATTTTTTAATAAAAGGGAGACCTGCAGGGCCCTGGCCCCTGTTTTGGGTAACTGTTGCTTTGCTTGTGGACCTTGACCTTGATATTCTCCCTATGCTAATTCCCTGCCAGGTTCCACCCTCCTGAATGCTTAAGGGAAGTTCCTTGCCTGGTACCCTGAATAATGGGCGTTAACAGATTAGAAGCAAGATTGTAAAACATCAGTAGCAAACTTCTGCCCTCCGGGGTCCTCCCATTGTGCTGTAAGCCTGTATTTAAGACCTCCTCCCCCCTTAAATAAATGACATTCAGCATTTAAAATTAATATATATATATTATATATATATATAATTGAATAAATACTGTGAATGTAATCTATGAATACCACAAATGTGATTAATATGAGTGTAATTAATGAATATCATGAGTGTAATTTAAAAAATAAATAAAGTCAAAAAAAAGAAAAAAAAAGAAACTAATAAAAAAAATTCCAGAAGTAACTAGAGGTAAACCATTAACATTTATATGACAGAAGCCCATCAAAATGAATCTTCTCCCAAAATAGATGAAAATAAAAGATTAGCCAGAATATTGAGTATGATTGATCTCCCTAAGAAGCAAGAGGGATGTACCCTGGAGCCAGCACCTTCAGCCCATTGTGTCTTCCCCTGTCTCTAGCAGTGTATACCCAAGACTACGTAGAAGTGCTGACCCAATATGTAGCTGAGCTGCTGTAGACATTCTGGCCCCAGAGTATCATTCACAAGGGTTGTGACTCACCAACTTGATCGTGATTTTCTATAGCAAGCCTCCCTGCAAATCCTGACTCATTCACAGAAACATAAGAAGACTGTTTGAAAGTGATTGAGATTTTATAGGAACTTTACACAGTCAAATGAGGTGTGGGATTCTCTGATGTAAATTGGGTTTCCTTGTTGATTCAGACCACACCCTCTTAGAATGGATTCTATATGCAACATTGACCTGGAAGTATTGTTCCTGCCAAGGTTAAGCCTGAGTTGAAAACCCACTATGAGTCACTTGCATCAGGCAGTTGACCTGGACAAACACACATCTATGTTATAAGATCTGGAAGAGTTCACTGTTCCATGGGGAAGTCAGGTTAGTTCAGCGAGAATTTATTAGAAGGGAAGTGTTCAAAGGAATTTAGACACTAGCCACGGACATCCCTTCTATTCATTCTACAAGTTAAGAAATAGATTGCTCAGGGCTAGGTTAAAGGAAACAGACATACAACTAGATGTTCTGGCTCCCAGGGCAGGAGTCCAGAAGCTAGCTGTCACTTGGAAAGTACAGTGAGGTAAAAACAAAGGCCCCTGCCTTCACTGAGGAGAAAGAACTGTTATCCTTTAATTGATTTTAAATTAAAAGAGAGTAGTATATTTGTTTTATCTTGGACAACATGATGTTTTGAAATTCACAAAGCTCATACATTGTTTAAATATAGCTAATTAACAAATACATACTTCACACATTAGTTATTTTTGTGATAATACCTAGTCTGTGATAATAGTTCAGTTGGCAAAGTGCTTACTTTGCAAGTATGAGAACATGAAGTCTATTCCCCCTTAGGTTATGGTTTCTATTGCTATGATAAAACATCATGATCAAAAGTAACTTGGAAAGGAAGGGAATTGTTTATTTCAGCTTATGCCTCCACATCACAGTCCATCATTAAAGGAAGTCAGGACAGGAACTCAAGGCAGGAACCTGGAAGAAGGAACTGAAGCAGAAGCCATAGAGGAACACAGCTTCCTGGCTTACTCCTCAAAACTTGCTTAGCCTGCTTTCTAATAAAACTCAGGATTACCTGCCCAGGGGTGGTACTGACGCAATAGGTTAGACCCTCCTATATCAACTAATTGAGAAAATGCTGACAGATTTACTCACAGGCCAATCTAGCAGAGACTTTTTGTCAACTGAGGTTTCTTCTTTCCAAATGACTCTAGCTTATATCAAGTTGACAAAAAGACTAACAAAGACATCCCCAGAACTCATGTTAAAAAAAAAAAAAAAAAAAAAAACCAGTGTGTGGCCCATTCCTGTCATCTCAGCCCTGAGAGGCAGAAACAGGCAGAACCTTGGGGCTCGCTAATCACCAGCCTAACCTTAGTTGGCAAGTTCCAGGCTAATGAGAAACCATATTAAAAAATGAGATAGACAGCATTTGAGGAATAACAACTGAGTCTGTCTGACCTAAACACACGTGTATATAAACATGCACGCATGCATGCGTGCGTGCGCACACACATGTATGTACACACATATACCTGTACACACACAGAAGAATATGTGACATCCATGCTACATTTTCAAGCATACAAAATTTATTAGTCATAGTCACCCTCCCGTCTAATGAACCTTTTGAAAGTTATTCCTCATTGCCTGCAATCATGTATCCTTTGACTCACCATCCCCTCACACCCTAACCATCTCAGACTCTGGTGACCACTATTCTATGTCTACTTATAAGATCAGATTGCACAAACAAGTGAGATCATGGAGGCTCCTTTCTCAGCTTGATTCATTTCATTTGCCATACTATCTCCCAGGTTCATTCATGTTGTCACAAATGGTGGATTTCTTTTTTTACGGCTAGATTCTGTGTATCTGAGTAATATTAGAGGCATTATTATATAGTATATGTATAATAGTATACACAAGGGGTCTGGAGAGATGGCTCAGAGGTTAAGAGCACTTGCTGCTCTTGCAGAGGACCCGCATTCAGTTCCCAGCATCCACATCAAGCAGTTCACAATTGCCTCTAACTCCAGCTGCAGGGGATCTGACTCCCTCTTCTGGCCTCTAAAAGCATTGCACTCATATGCACAAACCCATACACAAAATTAAAAATAAAAGAAGTGTACACATGTACACTGTTGTCTTTATTCTTAAAAAAAACTTTTCAAGCATCTAAATAGACACATTAGAGTGTTAAAAGATTCAGGAAGGACAACATGAGGAGGGGACAGGAATAATCGGAGAGTGTTCTTGGGGGGGGGAATTATACCGGGAGCAGATCTTGAAGAGAAGGAAGGTGCTGAGACAAAGGGGTAAGCATGACACCGAAGAGCAAAGGTGGATACAGGCAACAGGAGCAAACAGTGAGGGTGGTACACACCACATGCAGAACAGTACTATGAAGAGACAACATACAAATTTACACACTGAAGGACCCTTGGGTCCCTTGGTGTGGTGACAAATACACACCACCTGGCTTTTGGAAGCAGGGAGAACTTATTTGTAGCTTCTGAGCATTTTTGTAGTATAATAATTGCCTCTACAGCTAATTTCAAGGGCAGCTGATTTTAAGATGTATTTTATTTTTATTTTATGTATATACTCCTGTATATATGCATGTGCACCTCGTGTGTGCCAGTGCCCATGGAGGCCAGATGAGGGCATCAGATCCCCTGGAACTGGAGTTATAGGCAGTTTTGAACTGTCCAATGTGAGTGCTGGAAAATGAACTTGAACTCGGGTCCTCTGCAAGAGCAAAAGTACTCTTTACTGCTGAGGCATTTCTCTAGTCCTAATAATGGTTCGTTTTAACAGCCCCATCAATTTCTGAAAAATTAACTGTTGACTTGCCAACAGCTCCCACATAACACTGCCTGGGGTGTTTTGTTTAAGAGAGTTCCTCTCTCGGATACTTTTCTGGTAACTGCCCCTCATTGGGCACTGATGGATTAGGGGCTATACACATACCAACATGCCTTAGGACATTGATTCCCTGTAAGAAATCTTTCAGGGAGTTGTCCTTAACAGTCCACCTGGCAATTTTGCAGATTTGAAAATATTTCTAGAAGTTATTAGCCAAAAATTTTCTCTCTAAAAATTAATTAATAAAAAAAGAACAGTTGCCTGACTTTGTAAGTGCACTTTATTGCTCAGATTTTCAAATTCTTGTCATTCAGCAAGAGAATCTTATTTTTCCATGGTCCTGGAAAGCAGAAGTCCATGAGCAGCAAACTAGCAGCCTGTTTCTTCCAAGGCCTTTCTTCTTACCTTGCCAGATGTCCAGTGTCAGTCTATGGTCCCATGGGTCCTTTCTCTGCATCCCTGTGTCCCTGTGTTGTCCCTGTATCTCTGGTGTCCCTTTGTGTGTTCAAATTTCCTCTTGTTACATAGACAGCAGTCAGCTTGGATTGGGACCCATATGCAATAACAGCCCCATTTTAACTCTGCCCCTTCACAATGCCCCAGACTTCAAGTACTGTAACACTCTGAGGTCATGTGGGTTGGGGACTTCAGTGTAAAAACTTGTAGGTGACACTACCTGTAACAGGAGTGCTTTGGGGAGAAAACTATAAGAAACTGAGGAAAACAGAAGGAGCAAAAATGTGGCCACTGATCTCACAGAAAGCTCTGGGCCCTTCTTGTGAGAATAGACTATGCACAGGCTTTAGCTGTGTGGCCCTACTCTCCTAAGCACCTTCTGTTGGTGTTGCTCCTATAAATCAAGGGGAATTCATTAGATCTGATGATGAGCTGTTGGCAGGAACACTCTCAATAGCTGTGGACCATGTGCCAGCTGGGTCTATATGATCCAGAGAACCAACAGTGGTTATTTCAGATACATAACAGAGCTCCTATTCAATGGAACTTCATTACTGTCTCATCAACCAGCCATAGTAAATTGCCTGCATATTCAAATGTATGTAAAGCAAACAACTCAAATTCCTAGATTACTATTTCACATTATAGAAGGTGCTACATTCAAGATGGAAACACTTGTGTTATCCAAAAGTAAGGTGCATGACTTCTCAATGAAAAGTTCTTACCTATAAATGTCTGATATTAACTATCACTGAAAACATTCCTCTCCTGCAACCACAGTTTCTAGAAAGATTAATGCTACTTTAGGCAAAAAAGGAGTTCTCCAAAGACAGCTGTTCAACAAACTCTAATTGATGCTAGTCTTGTTATAAATCATTGTAATCAAAGACTATTATCTCAAACTCTTATACAGTTCTCCTCTCATGCTTGTCTTTACATTTTTTCCCATCTCAATTCCTTTGAGCATACCTACAGTTTTCTGTGCCATTCAAATTCCTGATGCACTGTTCCTTTCCATTTGCAATTCTATCCCCAAATAAAACTTGATTTTACTTCTATTGTAAATTCTTTGTGTTTCTCTTGCTCAACATCAACTATAAATGTGAACGTTCAGAATAAAACACTGTCAATAGTCATAGTGCCACAGAAGTTTTTAGAAGAGATCCCACTTCACATTTCCCTTCATGACTCTAAAGATCTGCCAAGGCAAGGATTGTTTGTTGTTTATCTGTCAAACTCTAGAAATAAGACAATGACTGGCATATAGCAGGTACTTGGCAAATGTGCTGATGAATCAAATGTTCAAAGGGTCCAAATGTTCGATTGGTTTAGTGACCAATTCATTCTATTTGCCTAGGACTTTCCTATTATAAAACTAAAAGTCCCACATCCCTAATACAATTTTAACCCAGCAAAACCACAGCAATATGTAGTGGGTAGCTGTTCTAGCCTTGACCTTGAAGCTCTGCCCCTAGTGAGGCAGCAGGTAACTGCCCCCATCTGCCTATGACCTGCCCCTGGGGCGTGGCCGAGATGGGGACCCCTTAAGACTTGAGAGGCTTAAGTGACCACTCTCTCTTGGCTACCTTGTGATCCTGGATGCTGGATGCTGGATTGCAGACCAAGTCAGAGTTCTCCAGAGAACTGCATTGGACTGCACCTCACCTCTCCTGGATTCTGTAACCACTGATCCTTTGCTGTCAGTGAGTCTCACCAAAATAAACCTCTTTGACTATCAGATAATCTACATGGAATTGCCTCATTAGTTGCCACTTTAGCAATGGGACTCCTACTGCTTGGATCTTTCTTACTGCTTCTGCATCATGGCTGTATTCAAATCAACCCAATCAGTAACTTCATCTTTACTAAATGTCTCCTACAAGTTACATTCATAAAAATGTCTTCAACAGAGGGGGCATCCCCAGTCCCACCCTTAGCTGATGAGCTATTGATAGTTGATGGCTTCTGGAGGGAGGGAGAGTCAGTTTTCTTTAAGGGTGTGACCCCTGGTACTTTGACCACAGTACAGTGGATGTCTCCACATCCATGGATTGGATACGAATTGGATTTGATGGGATAATTTTTTAAAAGATTAGAAGAAATTAAAAGAAGGTAAGGATTGGGAGTGGATCTGAGCAGACTTAGGGAAAGGAGTGGAGGGTGAAATGTGACCAAAATACATTGTATATACTTGTATGAAATTATAATAATATTTTAAAATCTTCAAAAAGAAGCACATACATGTGCCAGCTACAACATACATCTTTTGTTATTTTTTTGTTTCTAATAGACACATCATGTCCAAGGCATTGACACAGGAAATATTAGACTACCACCTTCCATTTACGCTTTCTCATCCATAAAGCAGCCAGTAGTCTGAAGGGATCCCTGGATGCCATTCCCAAGAATCCTCCTTCAGGCCAGAATAACAACAACAAAAGACTATGACTAAGGCACCAGAAATTTTTGTTCATCCTCTACCCAAAATGTCTCGGTCCCACATAACATTTCCCCAGCTATATAGGCATGATTTGGTTTCTAAAATAACAATATCACTTAATGGGAACAAAGGAGATTTAAGGACTGGGACATCTTTTTGTCCCCTAATAGGCCATCACACTGTGCTCCACTAGCAGGGACTCTGAGAATCACTACCAGAATTTCCACAGTGTAGATAAGCTTAGGGAATCCATCTGTGAAATGACATGAATGGTGAGGTGGGAATTTTACTTTTATAACCAGAAAGCCAGAGCTCATTTGAGGTATCTATATAACACAACCACTGGGCTGTTTCTCCCTGTCCCATGTCTGCTGTCCTCTGCACTGGGACCTTCCAGTTCAGAAAACTCCTCATGCAGTGAGAAACATGCCCTTATCTATAAGCATTATCACCCATCCTTCCACAGGTCTAGAGACTCCTCCCTTCCAGAATCAGAACTCAACAATAGACCCTCCACTGTGCCACTGGGGCATAGAGGCATGTGGCTGAGCCACACCCATCATTCCTGCCTGACTAGTCAGGCCAAAGTCACTTCTCTCCCCTGGGATTGATGATGGGAAGGGATGAAGTAAAGGGAAAAGGACACACACGAGAGACTTCCTGAACTGGTGGTGAGGAGCTGGGGAGATGACTGGGTGGCTAAGAGCACTTACTGCTCGTCCAGAGGATCCAGGTTCAATTCCTGACACCCACGTGAGGTAGCTCACAACCACTTCTAACTCTAACTCCAAATGCTCTAACACCCTCTTCTGGATCCCAGGGGCACCTGCATATACATGGTAGATACACACACACACATACACAAGAACAATAAAGATAAATCTTAAAACTTTCTTAATTTTGATGAACCAGTGACCACACCAGGCTCCAGTGGATAGTTCCAATCCACTGGTCACAAAGATGGCCCTGGTTAAACTAAATGGGTCACAAAACAGGACCAAAAGCCATGAATCTTGGGAAAAGATGGATAGGAAGGAGTGGGTATTGATAAAGATGGAAGAGAGAAGAGAGAGGGTTATCAGAGAACAGTCCATACATGTAGGAAACTGTCAAAGAGCAAATGTAATTACCAATAAAATAATTGGTAGTGAAATCCCTGCCCATTTGCCTCCATCTTTGTTTTAGTCTATTTCCTGTTGAGGTAACAGAACACCAAAGTCTGGGTAATTTATAAGGAAAGAGTCTGCTTTCTTTGTGATTCTGGTGACTGGAAGTCTAAGAACATGGTGCCATCTTGTAGTGAGAACCACAACGCTGCCATGTAGCATGGAGAAAGATAGAGAACACCCAAAAGACAGAGGGCAACGGGGGAGCTGAGGTCAGGACAAACCTATCTCAACAGTAATCCACCCTTTTGGTAGAGGCACCAATCCACTCAGGAAGGCAGAACTCTCGCAGCCTTAAAGGTCCCATCTTACTATCATGCTGGCAATTAAATTCTAACATGAGTTTCAGAGTGGCTCTTCAAGTCACAACAATCCTCCCACTACTTATTGGCAGGGCCTTGCTGTCTCACCATCCTTAGTCCATCAAACAATTCTCTGGCTGAGCTCTCCAGCCTTATTTAGAATCTGCTTGGAGAAAGAGATTTAAAAATATATACTATTAAAAAATGATAATAACTTCCTATGAAAGATTAAAAGGTCAAATAAATACAATAGCTTAGGTAACATGCTGAAAATGAAGGGAGAATATTCTTTGAGAGGAGAGGTTTTGCTAGCAGGCTGGGGAAGTTCACAGGTGTTTTGGCAAAGCTTCCCCAATTGATGCCAGAAAGACCTGCCTCTGCCCAGCTGCATTCTCCATTTAGTCTGAGTGCTTGGTACCAACTTCACGCTCTAATTGCCTGTAGTTAGTCATTATGTCTCAGCTGCAAGACTTGGGAATGCCAAGAAGCCAGCACACCCCGAGGCCTTTGTGTTTTAAATACATGGACAAAAAAGAAATTTCCTAAGGAAAGTTACTGTTTAGATATATGTGGGCCAAGGAAAGGGCTGTAGACATTTCAGGAGCCAATCCAACTTTGAAATCCCCCAAGCATGACAGAAGAAACTCAGAGCAGCAACAGAAGCAGAAATTCTGTTTTATAATCCTGTGTACTCATTCCTGTGCATGGCCCAGACTACCGAGTGAGTTAGCCAAATCAGTTAGGGGATTCAGTTCTATTCTATGAACATTAATTGAGCTCTGTTTCAGTGCTGGAAAAGCCAATTAAAATTGGCTTTCAAATAATGGTAATTAATTACCTCACATAACAAGATGTTGGAGAGAAGCAGGCCCAGGAGTTGGTTAATCTATGAGCTAAACAATGTTAAGAATATCAGTTGGCTGTTTTTATCCCATGGAGATAACATCACAATTTCAAGATGGCAGCCACCCCTTCAAACCTATTTCCACAGGACAATATGCAAAAGTAGGAATGGAGGCAGAGTTTTCCTGTCCCCTTCTCTTGTCTGGTATGGAAACCCTTTCACAATTCTTCTTTGTGTGTTTCTCTTCCAGCTCTTTGGAAAGAATGAGATCTCATGGTCATTCCTATGCCAATAAGTCAAAAATGGGGAATATGCCATTCAGGATGCAGATTAATTTTTTTTGCTGCAGGCCCACCATGGCAGGGTACTGGGTGTCCTTGATGAATTCAGGGATTTTTTTTTTTTTTTGGTGGAGAAGAAGGAGTGAAACAGTTGCCATTGTGTAGACAACAGATAAACTTACGCTGAATATCTGTCTTCACTGAACATACATAGATGAACAAAAAAAAAAAAGGGTGCCAGTTCCCATTCTCATGGAGCGCAGTCTCCAAGAAAAACAAGCATCCACTCTACAGCTTCATTATTTACTGCCCTGTTTAACTCCACAACAGATCTAAAGTGAAGAAAAGCTATGCCAATTCTGTGCTCTAAAAATCACCACAACAGAACCTCTCAAATCCATGTTCTTTCTACAGTATGATTTTAACATTAGCCAGTGACAGAATCTGTTTTCCCTCCGTAGGAATCAGAATAGTCTTGTTGCTATAGCTGACGTGACAACACATTACTTGAAGGCTCAGGTAACACAACTGGAAACTTGGTTCTCTTCGAATAAGGTGTTAGAACCTAGCTACCTTGCTGTAAGGAAACTCACAGTTCCCTGTGGAGAATTGTCTGCCCATGAGAGGGAGGTACTGTAACTGGTGCCATGGGAGGAGACATCAGTTGACCCAGGAACTCCTAGGTAAATCACAAGTTGGTGAATAAAACAGATAACCTCCATAAGCTACTAAATACTAAGGTAGTTTGCTGGATAGCTACAGATAGCTGGGAGTGAACCACATTAAAACTAAAATGAAATAGGTTTTTGAAGTGCTATAAATTACCTACTATTAGGGCATAGAGGAAAGGAGAACAAATGTTTACTGGGGAGAAGTAAAGGAGAGGGTGAAAATGGCGGAATCATTTTCAGAGATAGGGCCCATGGTGCTGGGACTCAGAGGGTAGAAGGTGAAGACACAGGGGCTGAATCCACAGCAAGCTTTGGCCAATGTGGGTTGCATGATGTAAATCTACTGGCCATGCCTCCTGTGGTAGACTTCAGAGATGCTCACTGAAATTTCCAGTCCTCTCTTTCTTGAGTTTATGTATGACTTTGTGGCCTACTTGGGACAGGTGATTATCATAGGATGAGCCACAAGTCTCTTTTGGTTAAGTATATGGGCTCCTGTACACAATTCACCATTCTATTAACTTCAGTCCTGAGGCCTTATGCTGAAATGGAGATTTAATAAAATGGTAGCGTTTCTGTCAGCCTGTGTCCCTGTGGGGGAATACAGTTTTCTTTTGTTTGTTTTGTTCGTTTGAAAAGCTATCTTGGCCCAGTTTTCAAGCCCTGGCAAGAGGCCAGTCAGTTCTCTTTGAATAGTCAATTAATTACAGCCCCCAAGCACCTCCTATCAGGCTTTTACACTTCAGGCCTAATTGCTCCAGGGCCAAAGAGGACCAGACAACCAAACACAGCAAAAGTAAATATACAATCATGCTTTCCCATAGGACATAATACATTCTCAATATTTATATTAATAACCATAAGCATCAGAAAACATACAGAAGACTGAGCACTTGGGAAACTAAAGCAAGAGGATCAGCAGTTCCGGTCCAGCCTGAGCTACACTGCAAGACTGTGCCTCAAAACAAATAAGTAAGGGGTCAGTGAGGTGGTTCAGTGGCTAAAGGCACTTTGCAGCATGAACCTGGCAACCTGAGTTCAATCCCCAGAATTCTCTGTCTTCGGGGATTGAAAACTCTCTTCTTGACTCCATGGACACCTGCACTAACGAGTGCATATAGCCACACACAGACATACACTTATGTATGGAATTTAAATTTTTAAATGATAAATTAAATAAATATGTGAGAGTTTATCCTGTCCTAGGCACTATTCAAAGGGCTTTATTTTATTAGTTTATTGAATTTTCTCAATGCCTCTATGTTGTGAGTAGCATTATGCAAATTAGAAAAATGGGTGTACAGAGAAAGTGGATTAATCAATCTACTCTAAGTCAACCACCCAATAGGTGATGAAGCTGAAATCTCACCTAAAAAAATCAGGAACTATGTAAGGATGGCAATAATTACCAGGTGGCACATTGTTGAGAACAGTTCACAGCACAAGGAAGAGAAAGATCTGGTAAAGGACAGAACCAAGAGACCTGAATCAATGCAATGAAATCGACCAAGGTATCATTAGAACTTACTCTGAAAAAATTTACGGTGAAAATGTAACATTTCTGCTTTCCTTTGGATCTTCATTTCAACTGAGTAGATGCGTATATGTTCTGCTTCTAGGCTGACAGTCACTTTTAGAAATAGACAAGGTATAAATTAAAAATAAATGCCCACATACATATTGAATGAGAATCACCTGGTTTAATAGCAGCTTACAAGAAAGAGGTTGAAAGGATTTAGTCTATCATAAGCCATGCTTCTGATCATCAGTGTAAGGAGAGATTCACAGAAAGACTTTGATCATGGAAATATATCCAAGAGGATGGAGGCATTCTCCACATTGGCTCAACACTGGATGGGGAGTGGATGATCCTGCCTCTGAGGAAGGATGCTAACTAAGTGGTATGTTCCAAAGAAGACAATAATTATGGAAAAGACTCTTTAAATCCTACTATATGAGGGTGGGCTAAACTTAGAAAGCAGGAGAGTTGGAAGAAATATGAGCTCAAAGAAGAAAAAGATAAGCAGTGGGTTTTCTTTGTAGAGCTCCAGAGGATGGAGCCTAGAGCTAGGCAATTGTGATGGCTATTCTTGGTTGTCAACTTGACATGTCAGGAAGAGGGAACTTCAGTTGAAGAATTGCTTCCATGAGATTGGTCTATTGGTATGTCTGTGGAGCATGTTCTTGAGTGCTAATTGCTATTGCTGGAGGAAGGGTAACCCACTGTAGGCAGTATCATCCCTGGCAGGTGGTCCTGGCTTATATAAGGAAGCCAGCTGGCCAGAAGCAGGAGAAGCCAGCTAGCATTGTTCCTCCATGCCGGTGCTTCGGTTCATGTCTCAAGGTTCTGCCTTGGCATCCCTCAACGATAAACTGTGACATCGAGGTAGAAGACAAATAAACCCTGACCTTCCCCCAAGTCATTTATGGTCGATGTTTTATCACAGTAATAAAAAGTAACAAGAACAGAAATGGATAAAAGTTATTCTAATTCATGATGGAGAAATTTTTCCTAATAAAACTGAAATGGGTTTAGAGTAAATGAACACATTTTGGAAACCAGATTGAGAATGGTCATGAATGTTTAGAGAAGATAAAACTAGTCAATGTGGTTTGCCAGCCCCTGAATGTGTAGTTCATATTTCACAGTCCAGAGTTTAGGTGTTTCTATGTTCTTCTTTGTTCTGTGTTCTTATTTCTTTTTATACTTGAAGATTGTCCCATTTCAGGGCACTGGCATGTGATTCTCTCTGCCTAGAATGTTTCTCTGTTATCTCGTGGCCTTGTTTGTTCTTCTCTACAATTTCATATAAAGCATTACTTCATCTATAGATTTCTCTGACACCCCAGATCAATTCTCCCTTGAGGTCTCTTGGCACCCTGAGCATCTCAATAGTACATATTTGTATTTTTTTCTTCCTCTATTACTATACACACAAACACAGATATACATGCTAAAATGAGATATGAACTCTGTGGAAACATCCACTCCATCTTGCTCATTATTGTATTCCCAGAACCTCGTACCTAGAATGTTTCAATAATATATTTCCTCTCTCCATGATGGCTAACCTAGGTTGTCATCTTAACACACTACCTAGAAGAGGGATTGCTTCCAGTGCATTAGCATATGAGCATGTCTGTATGAGCATTTTGTTAACTGCTGACTGATACAGGATGGTCCAGCCTACTGTCGGCAGTGCCATCCTGAGGCAGGTGTGCCTGGACTGTGTAAGAAAGGTAGATGAGCAAGCCAGGTAAAGCAAGCCAGTCATCTGAGTTCCTCCCTGGTCTCTGCTTCAGTTCCTATGTCCAAGTTCCTGCCTTGAGTTCTTGTCTTGGCTTCCTTCCATGGTAGTCTGTAATCTGTAAGACAGAATGACCCTTTTCCTCCCCCCAAGTTGCTATTGGTCAGAGTCATATTACAGCAATAGAAAAGCTAATTAGAACAGTCTTCAACCTATTTTAGAGCCCTAAAAACTAGCTGAAAGCATGTGGCTTGTCTGTTTACATGAGAATATAATGACCAGTCTTCCACTTCTCTAGGCCTAGCATTTAGAAAATGCAAGACACACAGATATTTGCTGAATACGACTGAATTCTCATCTCTCATGAGAGAAATGCAGCCCATTTGTGTCCAGTGGCATACATAAACACTCAAACCATAAAATCCATCCTATGCTATACACACTCACTTCTTATCTTAGACCCTCCATTGATATATGAATTTATACAAAAGACTGGCCCCTCCTGAACCTGAAGTATTTAATAATTCAACAGTCTAACATTCTGCATCTTCATAACTTGGACCTAATGAAAGCCAAGTGAGCAATCGCCATTCTTAAAATGTCATTTTTCTCATTTTAGTTTTCTGTACATTAATATAGACTTGTATCAACATACAAACATTTAAATAATATCTCCTCCACTCTTTCACTTGCCCTTGGCAATCAGCTCATTCATTTATACCTGGCTGAGAGATGTACCACAGTGCTGTGTTCTATTTAAGGACATTTCCCTGGAGGCCTTGGTAGTTCTTGTTATAATTTGACATTAAAAATAAATAACAAAGAGTCACTCAGCAGGCCCTGGGATCCTTCCACCTCAGGTGAGCTCCAAGCTCATGCCAAGAATCTCAAAGGTCAGATGGACCTCCCAGCATTTTCTTTGTGGATGGAGAAAACTAAAAGAGATCTAGCACACACATATCAGTGGCCAGGCTAACAGAGAGAATCACGGCCACGCTGCATCTGAGGAAAGGCTGCATGTGGACTTCAAGATCAAGTGTATTCAAGAACAGAGCTATGAAAGCTTTCCCTGCGGCAGCTGGAAGAACATGTCTCAGGTAGTTATTTCCCAAACTGAAAGTCACCGAACAAAACAATATAGGAGAATAGTTCTTTTCTTTTCTTTTTGTTTGTCTGGTGTGTGTGTGTGTGTGTGTGTGTGTGTGTGTGTGTGTGTGTGTGTGTG
>CABHPH010133227.1:0-32242 GCA_902168325.1 Peromyscus nudipes | reverse complement strand
GCAGAGCACCTGCCTAACATGTGCAAGGCCCTGGGTTCAATTCCCAGCACAAACACAAAACAAAGATAAACAACAATAACAACAGTAAAACATAAGCCTCATTGAGGCAGGCCCTGTGACTAATTAGTTGGATGAGTAAGGTCATCTCTTGGGTTCTCATGACCTTGATGGTTAAAAGAAGAATACGAGGGCCAGGAGAGATGACTCAACTGGGCAGTCTTGAATTTGATACTCAGAATTCAACATAAAAAATACAGGCATAGTGGCCCAGCTTGGAATCCTACCACTGGGAAGGCAGAGACAAGAGGACCCCTCAATGGCCAGCTAGTCTAGCCTGCTTGGTCTGTTCCAGAACACCGAGACACACTGTCAAAAAAAAGTGGAAAGCACTTGAGAAACGGGAAGTCAAGTTGTCCTCTGGCCTCCACAATACACACACACACACACACACACACACACACACACACACACACACAAACACACATACACACACGTGGAGGGCTGAGACAGCTCCAAGATCTGTTCAGGCATTAGGGCACTACCATCCTAGATCCTTCTTGTGGGGCATGATACCAATGCCCCTCCCCCCCGCATCTATGCTGAGCAGATGTTTCTTCCTCACTTGCATAGCCAGGTCAGGTCCCTGAATGCATCCTGTATCCCACGCATCCCACATGGGGCAAAAAAGTGCAGCCCTTCCTCTGAGATGAACCTGCCCATTTCAGCGAGATTCTTTTTCCTCCTCTCATCTTCTGCCTAGTTTGTGTTCCTCACGTATGTGCTGGGAGTGGCCTGGCTGGGTGTATTCGGCTTCTCTGCAGTGCCCGTGTTCATGTTCTACAACATATGGTCAACCTGCGAAGTCATCAAGTCCCCACAAACCAACGGGACCTCGGGTGTTGAGCAGATCTGTGTGGATGTCCGGCAATACGGTACCTCCTTTCAATCCTGTCCCATTACTCCTTCACTGTCTGTGCCTATGTCTGGGTTGTAATTAGCACATAGACCTCTTTTTAATCATCATCACACATTTCCTGCCGCCTTCATCAATAGTTCACACTCTTCTCTATTTTCTGGAGGCAAGCATCCCTGGGCATTTAATACTTGCTAGAGGATGCTATTTGAGATTTGTAGAATATTTTACAGCTGGGCGGTGGTGGCGCACGCCTTTAATCCCAGCACTCGGGAGGCAGAGGTAGGCGGATCTCTGTGAGTTCAAGGCCAGCCTGGGCTACAGAGGGAGATCCAGGACAGGTGCCAGAGCTACACAGAGAAACCCTGTCTGGAAAAAACAAAAAAAATTAAAAAAATATACTTTTCAAGTTAGGTATATAGTTTAAAAAAATAAGCAAAACTACTTTATAATGCAGTTCAATGAGAAAAAAAACCCTTTTAGATACTGTAAGAATTTATTTTGTTTTCAGGTTTTTTTTTTGCCCTTCTTCTTCTTCGTTTTTATTTTTATCTCACTATGCAGTCCAGGCTGGCCGGCTGGCCTTGAACTCATGGCTCCACTTTAGCCTCTGGGTGCTGGGATCCTGGCATGTGCTCCCATGCCCAGACCTTTTCAGTTTCACACTGACTTTTCACCATTTGCATGCCTGGCTCTTTAAAGGGAGTGTTTTTTAAATGGCCAATTGCTTCAACTTACCTGTACTGAAAAACAACATAAAATGCAGCTGTATTTCAAAGTCACCATGATGGACTCTGGGAGAGCTGTCTTCAGTAGTCAAAAGCTGACTCAGATGATTTTTTCTCCCAAATGGGATCCTCAAAGCACAGCTCCTGTGACAAACC
This sequence comes from Peromyscus nudipes, assembly GCA_902168325.1. NCBI lineage: Eukaryota > Metazoa > Chordata > Mammalia > Rodentia > Cricetidae > Peromyscus > Peromyscus nudipes. The sequence goes on along the minus strand of CABHPH010133227.1, from coordinate 30,445 downwards.
ACAGAAGGTGCCATTGGGGCCTCTAACCAATTAATTTGGGTGGAAATTGACTTCCTTGCTCAGCGAATGCCACATCCTAAAGAGGGAGCGTAATTACTGTTCTAGCTAATATAGTAGGAAATGTGTTCTTGCCAAAAAAAACGGGGGTGGGGAGGAAGAGAGCTTTCCATTAGAAATGAATATGGAATGTGTCCTGGACAAAGGTGGCTCTTTCATTTTTTTACATAGATTTTCTTATGTGGCTTATTCTCAACATCTTATCTTATAGCATGATATAAAACCTGCCCAAAACTGCCCACAGCAGATCTCTTCTCACAAAGGTTCGGCCTTAAGACAGATTGAAAGGGCCTCAGGTTAGTTTTTAAAGTACTCATAAAGCTGGGCGCGGTGGCACATGTCTATAATCATACGAGTCAAGAAGCTGAGGCAGCAAGATTGCCAGTTCCTGGCTTTCCTGGGCCACAGAGTCAGACCCTGCTTCAAAACATAGAGTTTCCATAAGGAATATGTGCAAATAATCTCTGTGCTCCTTACAAAGAAATTTACAAACTCTTGTTGCCGTGGTGATAATTTTTTAAAAAATCCTCTCTCTGCCCAGCTGGTTATTTTTGAGAGTATTTGCTTGAGATAGGAGAGAATGAGGACTTAACAGAAGTCCCTCCTTACTTCCTAGGAGAAGTTTAAATTGAGCCATGCTTAATATTTAAGCACATTCCCATGCATTAAAGAGGGAGAAGAGTGGTGACCTAGTGGACAGTTTTCACTGAGAGAGAACTCAAGAGTTACAGCTAGAAAAAGAGTACAAGCTGTACTCCTGTGGCCAGGACACATGCTTTAAGATTCATGTGACCTAAGCAGCACGATCATGCTTCATGAGGGAGTTCCCCTGCATATTAAATTCACTACAGGAAAAAAAATCTAGCCTTGAAAATGTGGACCAGGCACCGCACTACACATGTTTAATTCCAGAATTCAGGAGGCACAAAGGCAGGCAGATCTCTTCAAGGCCAGACCAGTCAACATAACTAGTCCCTGGCCAGCCAGGGCTACATAGTGAAACCTTATCTACAAAACTAAAATAAAATCTGACATTTACAAATACTGAGCTCCACTGAACAAAGTACAATGTAAGGAGAAAAAAATGCTCAGCAGTTGAAATCTTGCATGGAATAGAGTGACTTTGCTCTTGCTCTGTTGCCCAAATAGACTTTGTTCCTCATTGCCTAAACTTCAGACACCAGGTACCTTGATTGAAAAGGAATATAGCTAACCATTGTAACTGGAATCCAAAGTGGAAAGGTCTAGCAGGAATGTGAGGTGGGCTGAGATCATAGCAAAACAGTTGTGTGTGCTTAGCATGTGCAAGGACCCTAAATTCAATCCCTAGCATTGGAGGTGGGAGAGACCACCACCACCCCCACAACAAAACTAAAGCAACCTAAATTGAAGCCAAGCCACTGGGCACTACAGTTCGTCCTCACATTCTGTTGCGGTTCACTTTGCAGGTATCATTCCCTGGAATGCTTTCCCAGGCAAAATCTGTGGCTCTGCCCTGGAGAACATCTGCAACACAAATGAGGTAAACCAGTCACAGTTCTGAACACTCACACACTTGGTGACTTACAACCTAAGCTGAGAAACAGGGCTCTAGGTGATGGCCAGAGTGCTAGGAAAGGAAGGTCTTTCATGGAAACTGCTGACTCCGTGTAACCATTACTCTATTTTCCACCGATAAAAAACAATGTCCATTTCATATGGTCCAGCCTATCTAGGAAGGATCCTTAAGATGATGGGCTTTTTATTCTGTGCAATAGTTTGTGATCCCAAACATAAAAATCTGAGAAATGATTTTTAGGAATGTTTTCAGAAGAAAACACTTGTCACAGGCAAATTGAAGTTAATTCCCTTATTTAAAAAGTCTGGGGCTGGCCAGGTGGTGGCGCACGCCTTTAATCCCAGCACTCGGGAGGCAGAGGCTGGAGGATCTCTGTGAGTTCGAGGCCAGCCTGGTCTAAAGAGCGAGATCCAGGACAGGCACCAAAACTACACAGAGAAACCCTGTCTCGAATAACCAAAAAAAAAAAAAAAAAAAAAGGTCTGGGGCTGGAGAGATGGCTCAGCAGTTAAGAATACTTAGTGCTGTTCAGGAGGACCCAGTTTCAATTCTCAGCACCCATATAGCAGCTCTCAACCATCTGTTACCAGTCCCAGGAGACCCAACATGCTCTTTTAGCCTCCAAGGACACCAGGTACACATGTGGTGCCCATATTATTATACATGCATACAAAACATCCATACCCACAAATACAATTAAAAACAATAAAACATCCTAAATTTGTGCATATGTTAGATTTTTGGTAAGAGACCAGAGCTAACCATTTCTCTTTCCAGAACAACTTGTTATGAGAACCTTTTTTTTTTTTGTCTTTTTAGTCCTTATTTGGCAACATACCCCAACACTCTGAAATCAAACTTTCTTAACACTATTCGTCAGTTATGGGCTTACAACTGTTTATGAAACAAAAGTCTTCAATGCACTGGTGGGAGTGTGTATATTTAAGAAAACACTGATGTGTTTTTGGAAAGCACCAAGTTATAGAAATAATCGGCCTCTACCCTATCTGGCTTGTCAGTTTGTATAGCCATAACATGGAGTGTTGGCTCAGAGCAGAGGCTCCTAACCTTGGCTGTACATTGCAGTCATCAAGGGACTACGCTATATCCAAGGTTGAGGCCCAGACCTCCTCTGCTATTCCGATGTGATTGGTCTGGGGTGCAGCCTGAGCATCAGAAAGGCTTGAGGCTCCCACAGTGGTTATAACATGAGCCAGGGCTCCAAGGGCATGTGGGCCAATGGCCAGGCCGGCAGCCAATAGCTGTGAAGGAGAGTAAAGCAGTATGTAAGGCCCTTCACTCCACACAAAATGCTCACGGTGCCCTGTTCTTTCCTAGTTCTACATGTCCTATCACCTGTTCATTGTGGCTTGTGCTGGAGCTGGTGCCACCGTCATTGCCCTGGTGAGTAATTACCCCAGAACCACCCTAGTGTAGCACTTCTTCCCCTGCCTCCAAACCACAGATTTCCCTTTCAGGTTTTACCAGCAGATGAAGCAAAGGTTCTGTGTATTCAGCTGTGGTTAACTGTTCCCTCTGGAAACTTACTGAATGTCTAGTTTGCAGGAAGTACTAGTAGCTGCCTTGGCACCGACTGATGCAATTTGGACACTGGAAAGAAGAGAGGGTACCAACACCTGCTGACTAGGCATAGCATGCTGCCTTATCGCATTTAGCAATTAGTTCCATGACATCATTCATGGACAGAGACTCACGTGAGGCACTGCCCATTTCTCTGCCAAGAAATCTTGACTTCCAAATAGAAATATAATATACACATACAGTTGATCTCCTTATGTGCAGAAATAATATTCTATAAAGTCAATTCAAATGCTAAATTGTATATATTGAACATAGCCTGTTGGGGAAATACAGAGTAGCCTCTGGGTCACATTATTCCATATAGATTTCAGTGTAAGACACCTTAGTTAATGTATTTTTTTTTGATTCATTATTACTGAGTTCATGGCCAAGATCACTATCACGCATGCCTGGATAAAGGTTCTATCACACACATTATCTCTGGAAGGCACTAGCACACCTTTCTTGGGAGCTATTTTAGCAAAAGTGGCACTAAATGGTATGCTTGTTTACAGCGTGAGCACAGAACAAAGGCAGCAAAGCCTCACCTCAGTAGACCTCAGCTAGAATTGTGCACACGACAGGACTCAAATCTGTAGCTGCTTTGCACATGTCCAGTCATGGATGAGAGAATATTGTTTTGGTGGTTACATATCTTATCGAGTAGGTAAACTTGGAATCTGCACATAATGAGAATCAACTTATAAGCAAACAGGCTTGCATGCATGTGTGTGTATAACTGGTGGTGGCAGGGGCTTGGTTTATGACTTGTAGAAAACTAATTTAAGATTGGGAGAGCAAGGAGATTTCAGTTGCTCGAGGATGGCCCATCCCCAGTTTTTCTAACCATGAAGTCACTCCTTCCCATGAAATCACCATGGTGACCTGTTCTCTTGGCTGAGCAACAGGCAGGAAGAAGACTAATTGCTGCTGAGCAGGCAGTTTGGGAAAGATGAAAAGAAATAGGGCAGTGAGCTTCATCTCTCATACTGCTGACCTAGCTCTCTATCTTGTTATTCTTGAAACACATCCAAGGCTTTTTAATAAGCTTATTGAGGGCAGAGCCAAGGACTTACATTATGTATGTGTGATCAGAAAAAGTCATGTGCTAGATGAGAAAAATCATCTGCTTTGATTAGAAGGTGGGGAGAAAGCCCTTAGACTGTGAGCTGGCACTCATGCCTGCCCCAGTTTAGAGGTGTCGCACCATCAGCCCCCACTGCCTGTGTCTTACTATCCTGTTTTGTTCTCTTCCACCAGCTGATCTACATGATGGCTACTACATATAACTATGCGGTTTTGAAGTTTAAGAGTCGGGAAGATTGCTGCACTAAGTTCTAAATTGCATAAGGCTGATAAGGAGCTTTAGAGAGCTCGGCTGTGTAGCGTGAATATCACTGACACTCCAGACTAAAGCAGAGTCTAGCTTTCTGCAGTTTTGCTACAGTAATTTGTAAATAGCTTCAGTTAACTCACTTTGCATGGTAGACTAAATAATGACTTACTGTACGTGGGTTACAAAAGAATGGGGTCTGGCTATTTCCACAGTTTGAAAAGGGTTGTTATTTACTGACACTGGTGAGCATCCTTTGAAAAATAATTTTCTTGAACTTAAACTTGGAGCAGTATCTCTAAATGAAGTATTAACACTTTGACATACCTGCATCTCCCGTTATTCTCGCTTGCTTGATAACCAGCCTTAATGATGGAAAAGAAAACAAGTGCTGAAGATGAAAAAGTTATAAATTAGATTTCATTTTGTCATACTCTTTTCTAGGAAATATTTTGCAAGTATATTTTAAATTCCATTTAAAAGATTCTTATATCACATGGTTCGTTTATTACCAAGTAAATGCCCTTTCAAGTAGACCAGATAAAAATTTGAAGAAGGGTGTCACCCATTTGATTTTTCTGAAAAACAATTACGTTTTTTTGGCATAACAGTCACTTCTTTAGAACCCACAAAACTAGTAACTTCAAATTGTCTTGCTGAATAGTAACTCTTCCCTCACAACTAGGTTCTTAAGTTGCATGTAAGATTTTAATGGGGAGAGAAGTTGGGCCCAGATCTAAAGGTCTCATATATGTTGAGAAGGAAGTATGATATGAGAAGGAAGTATGGCATTTAAGGAAACTGAGCTGTGTAGATTCGTTTCAGGCAATAGGAAAATACACGGGAAGGATGTCTGTGCCACATAAAACTGTAAAGAATAATAAGGATTTTTATGTGAAATGAACTTAGAGGAAATGAAGTAATGGCAATTATAAAAGGAAGAATATAGTTTTCACTGCTAAAAATGTGTTAACATACAAACTGCACACTTTTAATTTTGGTTTTGACATTAATTTTTCCATGTTAAATATATAGTTCTATAATTATTTACTCAAAATAAACATTCTTCACACTTGTAGGCCTTTGGGGGGATTTTTTTTTTTACCCATTGATAAGTCTTTGCCCTACTTTTTTTTAACCGAAAAAGCAATGTTTCTGAACTTCTGCATTTGTCTTTGAAATGACTCTCCAAATGGTCAAAGGCACTGTCATAGATTTCATTTTGACTTCTTAACTAAAATAACTTTGGCCATTTTATTCCCAAGTTGACTCTATTTGCATACTAACTTGTCTTCAGCCTCTTAGTATGAAGCAAACTAGTAGAGCATGCTCTGCGTCCGACAGCTCTGCTAGCAGGGGAGCATTAATACCGATAACCCTCGCCCCTCTCCAGCTGATCCGTCTAATCTGACTACCAGCTCGCTTTGCCTTCTCACATGCTCACTAGCCATCATGCTCACCCTTCTTTTCCAGATCCACTTCCTCATGATACTGTCTTCTAACTGGGCTTACTTAAAGGATGCAAGCAAAATGCAGGCTTACCAGGATATCAAAGCAAAGGAAGAACAGGAACTGCAAGATATCCAGTCTCGGTCAAAAGAACAACTCAATTCTTACACTTAAAAGTGTTTGCCAGAGTGTGTCAGCCGACGAATTTACAGCTCTGACAAATCATCAGACAGCTGCTCTGCAGTACAGATGTGTATCCCACCAAACTAATGTAGACATACCAACATTTCACTGTCTGTCTCAAGCTGCTGGGGTGGATCTTTAGGAAAACCTTCCAGTGGGCAAATCATTTTCTTTAGAACAAATATTGGAGGTTTCATGTTAGCCATTTTAAAAGGCAACACTTTGACAGAATGACCGTTTTCATCCTTTGGAAAGTCGTGGCATGTGCACTTAACTGCTAGAGCAGTGCTAACACAGGCAATGGAATTACATCATGCTCCTTGAAAGGGACCTGTGGCATGCCAGTATCAAAGGATGTGATTCTAGATTTACATATGCCACCTGTCCTCAAATGTTATCAAAACTAGAATTGATGTGTTCATTTCTGATAGCTGACCTTTATTTACCTTTGGCTCATCAAAGATGTGATTCCCTCAAATTTGTAAAAATTAGCATCCCCCAGGACTCACTCATTCATTTCCCATGCCACTCAGAAATCTATCTTTCAGTAAAGCTAAAATGAGCTGCAGCTATGCTAAATTTATCAGCGCAGAAGGTGGATTCTGACTCGAGCTCTGCAGAATCAGCTCTGTAGTAGCTCACATCGTAACAAAATGATAGTGACGATTTGGTGATCACCATTCTTGTTTGGAAACAAATGTCAGCTCTGCCTTAATATTTGCTTTAAACTTCTAAGAATTTATATTGTAACAAGAGACCCAAATTTCTTCATAGACTTCTGTTCCATGAATATTTTTCTTAATTAAGAAGTGTTACCTTGTTAAAATGACCACCATTCTTAACCATTTTTAAGTGGTCTGGATAGTGAGTTTACAGTTTCATATCAACTATCTAAAACCTAACTGCAAATTGACCACAGATCTCTGACCTCCTACTTTTATAGACTTTAATACATAAGTAATTTAAATTAGGGTTGGTATTAGTTTTCTTATCTAAACCTTAATTTCCTGGAATAATAATGTTTGATGTTCAGCAAGAAAACTGCTTGAGTTTAAGCCATTTTCAAAAGAAACTTGCCTTCTAACTCATTGTGTTCCAGAACATTAAGTGACTAATAGGTACTGGGTATTAGTGATGGTAAGCTTTGTGTTGTTCTTTCTGGAATGATCCATATAACTGTGGGGTGCATCAGTGCTTTTCAAAGGGGCTGCATACTATAGGGTTAACTATGTATATTCATGTTAAGAGTTACCTTGTGGTTTGGCTGTTTCCTGGATTTTAAAACATATACATGTGCAAAAATGTATTCAAATGAAAGGAAGCATACCTTTATCAAGATGCTATTAAAATTGAACATCAACTATCGTATTTCATTTGGATTTTTTCTTTTGGTCAATGCCGAAAAACGCCTATTTGGATTCTTTTTAATTGGGAGACGCTCTCTTCGGTGTAGAACAGTTGTTCCAAGATAGCTTAGTGTTTTGTTTTCCTATTGCATGACAGAATCCCTATTTTTCCCAGCAGTGGAGGTGCTGTTAGAGTCCAGTGTTCTAGAAGAGGCCGTGTCTAAAGCTAATTTTACTTTTCTAATTCTGGTAGTTATTGCCAGGAATTTATGAAAGTTTTGTTGACGTAGTCTAATATTTTTTATGTAAAGAGCATTAAATTTTGCTATGTATAAATTTTTGTAACCTAACAGTGAATCAATATTTTCTATCAGTGCCAAGGGCTTCCTGTAGTTCTATTCAAGTGTTACAATAAATATTTGTAGATAATAGTCAATACTTGTGTATGCTTATTTTAAAGATCTATTTAGGTGGAAATAGTTGTGGATGTACTAAAGAGTAATGAAATAAAATTATAGCTTCATTTGCTTGCCTTTTACCATACATAAATCTTATCTTTCTCTGTTTGCAGTATGGTGTCATTTTTAAATAATATATGTCAAGATTTCACATTGGTAGAGAAATGTAGTCCATGGGAGTATGCTATGGGTTTTATTTTGCACACACACAAAAAAATCTGTTTTTAGCAAGAGCAATTTGAGAAATATTGTAACCAACTGTGCTGTATTATATATAAAATGCCACTAGCACTTAAAAGGTCTGTGAAAGGCTCAGGGTTTTCATAACTAGTTTCTCCAATAAAAGGCCATCTATCTCTCTACAGAATTAACACATAGCTTAATCTTGGGCAAAGTAGAAATAATGGGGAACCTTAATAGGGTCTATATGCGCTGACTGATTTTCAAACCCAAAGTCTAGGGGAAAGGATCTATTTGGGGATATAATGAAATCTAATTCTAACAGTTATTCTTTGAAGCAGCAGCACTAAATTTATTACCTGAAATTCCATTCTATAATTTGAAACATTACTGTCAGTATGATTATGCATTTGGATTGTCTACACCTGACCTTTCTTAGTGAGGTCCAGCTTTTGGCATTATGGACATAATAACATCTCTATATGAGGTGGTGACTTTGGATCACTACCCTTCATTCACATACTGCAGAACAAGCAGGAGCTCAAATGCAATGCAATTTGCCTCACTTAATACCTCCTGCTTAGGTCGCGTTTTGTGTCATTGGATAAGCCACAGGAACCTCCTGAATAAACTCTAATGGTTTAAGAAAATCACTGTCTTAATTGATAGTAATTCCACCATCAAATATAGGAACCTCCAGAGGGCATGGGTTTTTCTAATTACCTCTTGTAAAACATTTTAGAAGATGAAAATGAGACAGGCAGTGGTGCACACCTTTAATTCCAGCACTTGGAAGGCACGGGCAGGCAGATCTCTGTGAGTTCGAGGCCAGCCTGGTCTACAAAGTGAGTTCCAGGACAGCCAGGGCAGTCACAGTTACAGGGGAAGCCTACATACTAAAAAAAAAAATCATTAAGTCCATTCATTGTAAATAAGGATCAAGTAAAGATGTTGGCTTTCTCCTACTATAAAATATCTTAGACCAGGTAACTTATAAAGAAGGAAATTTGGGTTTAGGTTTGATTTTTTTGGTTACGGGACAGGAATTCTCTGTGTAGCTCTGGCTGTCCTGGAACTCAACTTTGTAGACCAGGATGGCCTCGAATTCACTGAGATCCACCTGCCCCTGACTGCCAAGTGATGGGATTAAAGGTGTGCACCCCCACCGCCCCACTAAGTTTGGGGGGGTTTGTTTTGTTTTTACAGTTCTGGAGACTGAGAAGCTCAATAACAAAGTGCTGGCAACTTCAGTGATTGGTGCTTAAATAGTGGTCAAATTCTTTGTACTTCTGAAAAGGGTGATTGCTGTCTCCCCAAAATGCGAGAGACAAATAACGAGCCTACAGTAAGGTCATTTATTCTATTTAAGAAGGTTCTGCCTTCATGCCTTAATCATCTTCTAGAGGTCAACCTTCTAACACCTTCACACTAGGGTTTACATTCCAACATGAATATTGGAGGACCTACACATTTAACCACAGCAGATGGCAAAATATTATTTATAGACATTACCATGGAAAAATGTGTGTTCCTGTCTAGGGAGAAAACTCTGCTGGATGGCTGGCTTCCTGTTTTACACACCAGAGCCTAAGTGTGGAGCAGGAGGAACACAGCTTAAATTTATCAAATGCAGGTCTGGAGCCCAAGAAGAGAAGTTTTCAAATAGGTGTAACTTGAGACAAAACCAGAAAGGGGAATGTCATTTTAGTGTAATGAATAAATTCCATGGCTAAAGAAAGGATGGCAATGCATGCCTTAAAAGGGAGGCAGAGGCAGATGAATTTGTGTGAGTTCAAGGCCAGCCAAGGCTTCAGACATGTCTCAAAAAAATAAAAGGGGTGCTGGAAGGGTTCAACTGATTCTGTTACTGTTGTTTCGTACATTATGGTACTAAATTAAAACCATGTTAAAAAAAATCACTACACACAAAGTTCTTATTGACAATTTTAATCACAGAAAAATAAGTATACCATTACACAACTTCTTGTATGTAAGAAGTGGGACAGCTAATGTGATTACCAGATGTCATCTGGTTCTTCATGAGAAAAGCCTGGAGAACTAAAAAGAAAAATCAGATATTAAAAAGAATCATGTCAACTTCTAGACCAGTTGTTTTCAAACTATAGGTCGAGATGTAGGGGGTATGATGGGGGGAGTAAGTGTCAAATGACCCTTTCAACAGGGGTTGCCTAAGACCACCAGAAAACAGATATTTACATTACAATTCATAACAGTAGCAACATTAGTTATGAAGCAGCAATGAAAATAATGTTATGGTTGGGGTCACCACAACATGAGGAACTGTATTAAAGGGTTGCAGCATTGGGAAGGGTGAGAACCACTGCTCTAGACCTTCATAATGTTCCTACTCCTTTTCAAATAAAATCACAATTTCAACTAAAATCACAATGGACTTTTTTGAAGCCAGTGTTGTTTTGGTTTGTTTGCTTGTTTGTTTGTTTATTGTTGTTTTTTAATGCAGGGTCTCATGTGTCCCTGGCTGGTCCCAAAGTATGTACCCGAAATTGACCTTAAATTTCTAAACCTCTTCCTTCCACCTCTGAGGCATGCAGCACCACACTCTGTTTATGAGGTGTTGGGGACTGAACCCAGGGATTCCCACATTCTAGCTAAACACTAACTGAGCTAAATCTCCATTCCTTTTAAATTCATTTATTTGAGAGACTCACTATGTAGCCCAAGCTAGCTTCAAACACTGGAACTACCAGAATACTACTATGCCCAACTTTCAAAAGTCAGGCAAGGTCTCCCCTGGGGAGTCAGCCTAGCCTGGCAGACTCAGCCAAGGCAGGTCCAGTCCCCTCCTGGAACCCCCACCCCCACCCCCACACAGTGTTCACATTAATGTGCTCTGAGTCAATCTGCACTGCCCAAAGTAAATTCTGTAACTTTGAACCACAAAATATATTTACATAATAGAATAAAACATTTTGTGTTTTTTGATACTAAGAAAAAAAAAGGTCAGTAATTTCTTTAAGGCAAGCCCAACTATCTGATCATTTTTAGCTGACAAAATGAGAAACAATGGTTTGCCTGAGGGACATGTTTAAGGGAAACCATACCTTTCATCCTTGTCACTAGGTGCCACCGTGTCCGCTGGTGAGCATTCTCTGCCGGATTTTTTTGAGCTCTTCCACAGGATGGAGAAAGAATTTTGAAACAAGTTAATGTCATGAAATGGAGGCTCTTACACTTGATCTTAGCAGGAAGGCCAAGAATCAGTACACTTTGATTCCTCTAATTATTTTGGAAACATATATAAGAGCGTAATAAAAAGGCCTCTTTAAAGTCAAATTTAGCAAGCACATCAAAATAATCCAATCGCATGCATTTTCAATACTCATAATTCAGACAGAATAATTTTTCACAATTCATAACTCAATGATACATTACTACTGCTTGTTTTCAAATAAGACATCCCAACTGATACAAAATGACAAATCAGGACAAAAGTTTCAATGTTTTACCTAAACCAAGACTGAAATTTTGTCAACAGTGTAATATATTTTTAAATATTCATAGTTCCGTTTCAAATACTCACTTTTTAGCCTTTAACCTTTTTGTCTTCAATAGAGAACACATGTGCCCAGTGACCACCCTCTCCTCTGCCACCCCACATTGCTATCCATAGCACAGGCACCTTATCTGCACTTGATTGCTCCTGTCGCTGCTGGATGATTTTCATGTATTTCTCTAAAGGATTTTCATCATGAGCTGATTTGTCCTTCTGTTCTTGAACACTTTTTTCTAATTCTTCTTCTATTTCAATCTTCAGTGATTCTTCAATCATCTTCTACAAACAGGCCAGTGCCAAAATAGGAAATACATGAACATGTTTTATAAGTTTCTCAGTGTTTAAAAATCATAGTAATATGATCCTTATCCTGGAAGCACAATTTGCATACCAGAAAAATGTGTGTGTGTGTGTGTGTGTGTGTGTATTTAAATTGAAGTCACTGCTACTATCAGACAAATACGTCATTTCAAGGAAGGAAGGGACTAACCAGGAGGCCAAGAAACAGTTCTAAGGTATGTTAAGTGGCCAAAGTAATCTACCTGCCTAGCACTAAAATCACAAAGAAGATGTGTGTGCCTAGAAGCCACTGCAGACTGACTGGAAGCACCTCTTTGCCTTGGCTCCTCCAGGCTGGCTAGCTAGCTCTGTTGGAATGCATGTACACAGGGAAGTTACACAACAGATGAGAGTACACGTGACTGTCCTTTCAAAACCAAGATGCTCGCAAGGCAAGCAGAGCAAGGAGAGGAGAGGGAATGCCTTTGAAGTTACCTGCTGCTTCTCTGACCTCACAGCACTACTGGCTCACATCCCTGAGCTCAAGGTACTTGGCTGAAGGTGTCCACTGGAGAAACTTGTACAGGGATTTAAGTGACACATTACCCGCTCCTGCTCCAGTTTTTCCAGCTCTCTTCTTTCCCTATCCAGAGCTTCTTGACGTTCGTTCTGCCTTTGTTCTTCTCTCTGCCTCCGTTCTTTCACGTGGAATTCCCACAGCTGTTGTTCTTCCTTTTGTTCTCTAGTTTGGCTCTGATCAGCACCTAAAAGGACAGAAAATAGAGGAGTAGCTGCCAACATTAGATTTTTCACATCTAGTCTTCTGCAGGCCTGCTTGATTTTCTACTGATTCTGATGAACTACTCTAAACTGTTGCTCTATTTTTATTGCCCACAGACTGACCCCTCGCAACATACCCAGACTTTTACTTTCCTGAGATGGATATAAGCTACACCACAAATAACCTCAACTGTCCTCCCTTCATCCCATATCCTTTTCACGCCATCTCTTCTCTCCCTGCTTGAGCCTCTCCATCGCAAATCCTGCATTTCTGCCTTCACATTTGAGTGCAATCCCTCCTCTACCTTCAGAACCATTAGCCTCTACATCCACAAGTTTCGAAACCCTCTCTCCTCACTCCTGAAAAGATGCTCAAGTCATTCCCACCCCAAACAGAACGGAACTCCCTCCTCTGCTTCATCCTCATCCCCACTCTAGCTATGTCACTATTCATATCCCTATGCACCAATCCTGGTCCTTCCTAGGGATCATCTTTTTCCACTTTTATTTTATGTGTTCAGTTGTTTTGCTTGCATGTGTGTCTGTCCACTATGTGTATGCAATGTCCGAGAAGGCCAGAAGAGGGTGTCAGATACCCTTGGACTGGAGTTACAGATGGCTGTAAGCTGCCACTGGGCTGATGGGAATCAAACCTGGGTCTTCTGGAAGATCCATCAGTGCTTTTAACCACTGCGCCACCTCTCCAGCCCCTCCCTAGGGATCATCTTAACCCCTAATCATTTCCATGTCTTTCTTTATTCCCAACCATTCTCCCCAGGCTCACAACCAGGTTTTTAATGGGCTTTCTGTCATAGGTATGGAGAAATTCCACAATACTAGTCTCCTCCCAAAGTTACACTGGTTCTTTCATCATCTTTGTCTAGATAGGTCACACACACACACAAATATAGTGCTAGCAATTCAAGAGGTTGAGCCTACAAGTTCAAGGGCAGCCCAGGCAACATAGTTTATCCCATATCCACTGAGCCACCAGGGCTTATGTGCTTCTACAATTCATCTTGCTGCTACAAAGACAGTTCTGTGAGGTCCTCCTTACCCTCCAAGTAATACATAAACAAGCCAGCGAGTTACTTGCCAGTATCTTATCCCTTCTTTCTAAAGCATCATGTATGCTTATTTTTCCCCACTTTTATTTCTTCTGAGCAAGGCCCATTTTCCTAGTCAGGGTTTCTATTGCTATGAAGAGACACCATGATCACAGAAACTCTTCTAAAGGAAAAACATTTCACTGAAGTGGCTTACATTTTCAGAGATTTAGTTCATTATCATCATGGTACGACATGGTGGTGTGCAGGCACACATGGTGCTGGTGAAGGAGCTGAGTCCTATATCTTGACCCACAGGCAACAGGAAGTGAACTGTCACACTGGGCGTGGTTTGAGCATATATGAGACCTGAAAGTCCACCTTCACAGTGACACACTTCCTCCAACAAGACCACAACTACTCCAACAAAGCCATACCTCCTAATAGTGCCACTCCCTATGAGTCTATGAGGGCAATTACATTCAAACTACCACACCCATGTTTTAATTACTTGTCTGTTCCCTTTCATTCTTTGCACAGGTCCCTATCCTTTAAAGGTTTAATTAAGTCCCAATTTCACGGATGACGATGCTGGCCATTCTTTTAGCTTTGGCCCATGACCTACATTTCCCCCCCAAACAGTGCCAATCAGTAACAATGTCACAGGTTCACCAGAGGACTTCAGACTCTTATGTTGTGCCTTGTCCCAAACGCTTAGCAGGAATGGAGTTAGCTTTACTGATAAGAGAATGACAGCACAGATATATTCATATTCTCTCTCTCTCTCTCTCTCTCTCTCATCCATCCATCCATCCATGCATCCATCCATCCATGCATCCATCCATCCATCCATCCATCCATCCATCCATCCATCCATCCATCTATATTTGTCATGAAATTAAAATAGTAGAGGCTCACACTTCCACAGGCACAACCACCTTGTCCTTCCTTACTGGTGGAGGAGAGGTTACCTCAAACAGTTCTACTTTCCCACAGGGAACAGCAATAAGAAAATAGGACTGTTGCTGAGAGAGAGGAAAAAGAAGAAAGGAAAAAGGAAGTAAGAAGAGGTGGGAGGGAAAAAGAAGACACAGAGCAAGATGAAAAGAGGAAGTAGAAAGAGAGAGGAAGTGGTAGTATTATATAGAAACTTCTTTGGACACAAAAGCCAAGACCAGAAGTGTATGCATTAGGCACCTACCTCTAGGACACGACATTTTGACCTTTTTTGTCCCTAGATCAAGAGGCAGAGACAAATATATGAGAATTTCTCACATGACCAACACATAACCGTGCTGCTTACAAATTATTTAAAAAGCCACGGATGTAGTCTCCTACACATCTCAAGGCAGTTACTCACTGATTCCCTTTAGCTATTATTTTGGCTCCTTCCCTCAGGTCTGAACATGGCTGCTATACCTTCTGCCTCTCGTACCGAGGGCATGAGTCATGGCCTGCTAGACTCCTTCACTGTACCCACCCCCTTTTCCCAGACTCTCCATGAAGGTAGTTGCTTGGTTTGGCTCACTGATTATACCCAGCCCCAAGGCAAGTACCCAACAGAGAGGTGCATGGTTGAGTTTGGTTAAATGAATTTCCTTCCAAAGCACACTTACTCAGGAGTGAGTATAATCAAAATCACTTGCTCCTTTCAGTAGTTCCTCATCTTCCTGAGCACTGTGGCTTAAACCAAGAAACTACTACAGAGAGACTTTGAGTATGTGTGTGGAGGGTGATGATGGTGTTCTGTTTAGGCAGCACTAAAAGGCAGCTGAAGTAAGATATTTCCTTTCAAGTTTGAGGCCAAGAAGAAAAGGACCTGGCTGTTGGCTGGTTGAACAAAGCACAAACCTCCTCTCAGTTCTGCTCTCTGCTCCCTCTACCACCTGACAGAGAAGTGGATAAGCTGAAGGAGAGAAAGAAGCATTGGCCAGGTAGAAGTCTGATGATCACTTTCCTCCAGTGACAATGTAACGCTATCAAATTTTCCCAAGATTGAAATATGAAGTTTTTTCTATCCTAACTTATGACATAAGTAAAGTAAGACAATAAATACTAAAATGTTGTAATTATATTAATGAAATACAATGGGACCTGACCATTACTTCAGATTTTTACCACAATTTCTAAAGGTGATAAGGTTCCTTATGGAACGATTTTTGCAGAAGAGGAGTCTTCAGGGAAAAGTATAATTGCTCTGTCTAACTCTGACCAAGTAAACATTTTTTAAAAAAGACTTAATGAGAAGTCTTCCTCTTAGAGGTTTCCTTAGGAGTTTGTACATGTTCACATAGGAAGAGTTCCTTCAGTATGTCATTAACAATGATAATACCACAAGCTAAATTCTCTGAATAATCTATGTTTATGAAATTCCTACAGGGCCAGAGATGGCTCAGCAGGAAAAGGCACTTGCTATCAAATCCAAGTTTGATCCATGAGAACTGACTCCCACAAGCTGTCTTTTGACTTCCACAAACACACACACACACACACACACACACACACACACACCAAACAATGTTGGGCCTGGAGAAATGGCTTGGAGGTTAAAGTGTTTGCTACTCTTCCAGAGACCAGCATTTGGTTTCCAGAACCCACCACCAGGCAGCTCACAACTACCTCTAACTCTAGCTCCAAAGAATCCAATGCCTTCTTCTAGCCACCCCAGGCAACTGAACTTTTGTTACTCGAATCCTAAATGGTCTTATAATAAAAACCTGGAACCAGATATTGGGGTAAATGCTGAAAGATCAGAGGAAACAAGCCACAGCCACTTCTCATCTTGCCAACTCCTCAGTCGATCCTGTCTCTATAAATCCTCAGATTGAATACTCCCGAGTCCTCAGCCAAAAATGTTCTAGTTCCTATCTCCCCACGCCTTATATGCCCTTTTCCGCCCAATCATTTCACTTCCTACCTCAGCCTTCCTAGTGCTGGGATTAATGGCGTGTGTGCTTCCCACATACTGGGGTTAAAGGTGTGTGCCACCACTGCCTGACCGTTTCTCTCCTAGACTGGATCAATCTCATGTAGCCCAGTGTGGCCTTGAACTCAAGAGACCCAGATGGATCTCTGCCTCCCAAGTGCTAGGATTAAAGGTGTGTGCCACCACTGCCTGACCTCTATGTTTAACTCTGTGGCTGGCTCTGTCCTCTGATCTTCAGGTAAGCTTTCTTTCTTAGATTACAAATACCACCACACACTCTCATGCACATATACAGACCAACACCAGTATACATAATTAATGAAATAAATAAATGTAATAATAAAAGAGCTTTAGTAATAGGGAAATACTTTACAGAGCACACACATCAGCATGCAACATGTGGCTATTTTTTACTGCTAGTTTAAGAAAAGAACCACTTACTTGGGTAGTCATATGAAATAGGTCTGGAAGGCACAGCAGCTGCAGCAACATCCATGATAGGCATGTCACCAGCAGGGTAGAGTCCTTCTGCTTCAAACTGTTCTGGCTTTTTCCCTGCATTCACATGAGGTGCAACTAATTGTGAATGAGTCCTTAGTAACAGCAGAAAGGGGGGGGGGGGGCTATGTAGTGCAGGGGTGGAAGGTGGGTGGAGGTTAGGGAGTAGTGGGGATAGATCTAAGCATGGAACACCAAAACTGTACGAAAAGCAACTGGTGGCCCTTTCCTACAGGGTTCTAGGTCCAACCACTTACAAGGTACTCAACTCTCAAAGTTTCTCTTTTAAAGAATTACATTTGTTTACAAAACTAGATTCATTACTTAACAGATAATTCATCTGTCTGCAGATAAAATCCTTTGAAATTAATTTAAATATCAATGACTGAAAGCTAGCCAACATCATGACACAGATGAAGGAGGGGATCAATCTGCCCCACTGCTTAACTGAGGAGCTTTGGTAGCTGAAGGCTACTAGAGTAGGGAGAGAGAGTTTCTTTCTTTTTTTTTTTTTAAGGGAAGAGGCTCCTACTAGGTCGCCCCGCTCTAGTGAATGACCCTACACCCATGAACATATAAGCAGATCTGAATGGACTCAGAGGGTTATAAAGTTGGGAGGGCGACATGACAATGGGGAGTCAGGAAGGAGGCTGAGGGGGAGTAAGCAGTGGCTATAATCAAAGGCTATAAACAAAATACATTGCATATACATGTATGAAATTCTCAAAGAACGAAAAAGTTAATGATTTAACAAAGTGTATTAACTAGAGTTAAAAAAACATTTCACAAAATTTACTAAGCCTTCTCAATTAACTATGCAAAATGATTCTTTCAGATTTGACAATGAAATTACAAGCCCAAATGATAGGTTGTATACGAATGTAAAGAATTCTCAAGCTGGAAAGAGTCTCAGAGGCGATGGACCCTATATCCTTATTATACCTATAAAGTACGGCAATACAGTCTAAAGCAAACTTATAGCTAGGCCCCCACTTTACTGACTCTCATCTTAAATTTGTGTGTGTGCATGTGGAGGCCAGGTCAATGCTTGGTGTCGTTCTCAATCACTCTCCACCTTATTTTTTGTGACAGAGTCTATCACTCAACCCTGAAAGTTCAGTGATTTGGCTAGGCTGGCTGGCTAGTGAACCCCAAGCATCCTCCTGTCTCTACCTCCCCAGTGTTGGATCACAGGAGTTCACCACTGCACCCAGCTTTTATGCAGGTGCACTTTACAGACTGAGCCATTGCCCCAGCCATTCATTTGAACATTCTTTCACCTCCATTCTATCAGTATAACTTAAAGAAAATAGCTCATATTCCACAGAAAGGAAAAAGAATGAAGAATTACTTATTTTTTAAACTGAAGTAACCCCAACCTTGAAATAGTAAAGATTCCCTTTAAGGCCTTCGTTTTCACTTAAAAACTATGAGTTATACCAATTTTTTTTCAAAGGAAACTCAAATGCAACCTAAAATCCTTTGTGATAGAAACATGAAGCAAGGCTGGCAAGATGGCTCACCAAGTGAAGGTGCTTCCCAATAAGCTTGACTACCTGAGTTCAATGCCTGGGACCCACAAGGTGACAAGAGAACTGACTCCTGAAAGTTGTTCTCAGACCTCCACATGTGCTGTGGTACACAGATACACACACATGCTCATACATGTGCATGCACACGCATAATAAGTGTAATAAAATTGTTTAAAAGAAAAATAAAGCAATGTATCTGTATCTTATCACAAATTAGAATTGTCCCAATATACAACTGTTTTGCTAAAAGAAAGCTTTCCTACACTTTTCTGCTTATAAAAACTGATGAATGTGTGTCAGGATGGGAGTGAAGAGATGGCTCATTGGTTAAAAGCACTGGCTGTTCTTACGGAGGACACACGTCAATTCCCAGCACCTGGCATACTCATGGCAGCTAACAATCATCTGTAACTCCAGTCCCAGGGAATTTGACATACTCTTTTGGCCCCATGGGCACAAGGCACACAGACATACAGGCAAACAAAATACCTCTACACATACAAATAAATACAAATTTCAAAAACTGGTACATGGCAAGGGAGATTGGCTTCACGAGTGAAGCACTTGCTTTCCAAGTGGAAACATCTGAGTTAGAATCCCCAGAATCCCATGCAAAAAAGGTCATGATATTAAGTGTCTGTAATCCCAGCATGACTAAAATATGATGGAAGGCAAGACCGGAGACTCTCCATGAGTTAGTTCACTGGCCGCGTAGCTTGGCATACTGGTATATAATGGTGAATGAAGACATACTACCTTAAACAAGGTGGAAGATGAGGTATGACATCTGAAGATATCCTCTGACCTCTACACAGATGCCATGACACATGTGTAAACATGCACATATATACACAAAATTTAATATTCAAAGCTTACATCCGAGAGGTGGTTCACACTCCTCATTATCTTTCAAAGATTGCTTGTCCACATTTGAAAATTCACTTTTGTCTTGAGTCTCAGTTTGTCTCTGATAAAAACTGAATTGGAAAAATAAAATACATGAATACGAAGTGTTAGTAACATAAAAGCCAAAGTAATAGGGTGACAAAAGTTTTTTGGTTGCTGAAAATAATTTACAAAACTTTTGATTTTTTTTTGAGACTGGTTCTGTGACTGGCCTAGAACTCACTATGTAGCCCAGACTGACCTCAAACTCGTGGTAATTCTGTCTTAGCCTCCTGAATGTTGGGATTATAGGCATAAGCAAGCATGCTTGGTTCCAAAACTCAGTTTTTCATTGGCTTATAAAGAATGGCTCTACGTGCTGGAGAGATGGTTCAGCAGTTAAGAGCACTAGCTGCTCTTCCAGAGGACGTGGGTTCAATTCCCAGCTCCTACACAGCTTTTCACAACAGTCTGTAACTCCAGTTCCAGAGGATCTCACATGCTCTTCTGGCCTCTGCAGGCACCAGGCACGCATGTGGTATACAGACATACAAGGAGGCAAAATACCCATACATATTAAAAAATAATAAAGAATGGCTCTAGGCTCCAGTTGTAGAGTGCTTGCCCAGCATTCATGAGATCCTAGTTTCTATCTCAATACATTTCAAAAGAGAAGAAAAATGAAAAGAAAGAAGTGTGTGTGTGTGTGTGTGTGAGAGAGAGAGAGAGAGAGAGAGAGAGAGAGAGAGAGAGAGAGAGAGAATGGCTCCAGGGGACTGAGCCTGTCACCAAGCACTGTTCTTGGCAACTAATCTATATTTACTCAGCCACCTCCCTTGTTACCACCCCATGCCCTTAAGTAGTCATTGCTCCAGTTAACAAAGAATACTGTACTCTCAATACTATTCCTAGGGTAGTTTTCCACTAACCACAAGCCATTTTCTCAAAATTTGTCAAAAAAGACAAATTCCATATGCCATCAGCACAAACCAGCTGAAAATGGAACTCTACAAGCCCAACTATGTGTCAAAGTGTGCTGAGTCCACATACTGTGGGTCTCCATGCTCTTTTTGGCTTTCTCATAAGAAAATCCAATACAATCTGGGCATGGGGACTCATTCCTGTTGCTTCAGGGTGCAAGAGGCAGACAGGCAGGAGGACAACTACAAGTTTGAAGCCAGCCTGGGCAACATAGCAAATGAGCCTGTCTGGAAAAAAAACAAGTACAATATAAAAAATATTGAAGAATATCAATGCCCTAGGACCATGGTAGGCACACTGCAGTTTTCAAGTCTGAACAGGTACCATTCATAAACATCAGATGCCCAGCTGGAGCCCACAAGCAGGGATTCAGAATCTTCTGCTGTGGTCCTGCCTGTGAATCACAGCCCCAGTGATCCACCAGCCTCGTTTCTAAAAACATCCACTTCTTTCTACTTTTGACAATCACACCTTAGAGCCCACCATCACTTTAGAATTTGTTTTAATGCCACACCAACTGAAACCCTGTTTATATCTAAATGCCACAACATATTTTGTTGTTTGCTTTTGAGACAGTCCTGGCAGTTCTGGAATTTGATATGTAAAACAGGCTGGTCTTGAACTCAAGAGATCCTTCTACCCGTGCCTCCTGAGTGCTGGGATTAACGGTGTGTGCCACCACTGTCTGGCCCTCAAAGCATATTTTTAAACGATATTTTGATGTGTGAAACTTCTCCAACTTTAAAACTGAGCCAAATTTAATTGCTCTAACAAAATTTATTTATATATTTGTCTATCTTTATGAACCAAATCCATTCATAGACCTATGAAGATGTTTATTTACACAATTATCACACATTCTCCTTCATAATTCAGATGACTTCCAAAGACCACAAATGATATATTCTAACTGTAATTCCAGACTGCCACATTATCTTTAATATTGCCTTCAAAAGGCCAAAAGGGGCTGAAAAGTCAAAACAGTAGGTGAGTAGAATGAGTCAACAGAAGCTGATGAGAAAATAACTTACCAGTCATTTTTCTCTGGAGCGCAGGAGAAAGAAGGACCAGAGAAACTGTGCCTAGATGGAACAGGAGATGGCTGGGCTGTTGTTCTGTCAGGACAAGGACTAGAGGACGCAACATGTGACCCAGCTCCTTTGTCAAGACAAGGGATGGAGGAAGCAATGTGTAATCTACCCAGACCTATGAGGTAGAAGGAATCAGGTTAAGGATATTATAAACTGCATAGAGAAGGTATAAAAGTGGCTTTTTAAAAGCTGTTAGGTTGAAAATAAATCCTATGCCATCCCTACAAATAGCCATAAGCTTGATGTATGAGATCCACAAAGGCAATGATTCAAGATGATTCAAGCACCAAAATCAAACTATGTAAGTAACATGGAACATACGAAACTAATCAGAAGCAAGACAAAGGCCATGTTGCTCCTTCAACACTTCTGTGTGCTAAGGAAACTCTATACCTTAACACCCTTTGTGCTGCTGAGTTCCAAAGCAACCCTGTGACATGGGAGGGTTACCACTGTTGACCAGGGTATGGCAGTATGAGAACACCCACCACTGCTGGAGCAGGCTCCCCCAGGCTGACTACTGAGAATACTACCCAAGTCCAAACCATCTATGGCACAACCCTCTGGACAGTGGCTTACCTTCCAGATACATTTCATTATCAAGGCTTCTTCTTGATTTTGGATGGGGTGTAGAGGAGTGGCGTGCAGAGGAAGAGATCCTGCGAGGCCGTGAAGTCACATTGCCCATGAATGCTTTGGACATGTCATTCTTTCCTTCCTTCAGCATGTCCACAAGAGGCTGTTCAGAGACAACTCTGTCCTCTGCAGAAACATGTCTGTCCATGGAATTGGAAGCTGCACTTCTAGGAACTCCTAGTGAGTATACAGATGAAGGACTCTTTGCTGGCTGAGGACTCATAGTAGGATTCCGAGAAACTCTTCGATGGTAATTTCTGAATGCCTTTTCCAAGCGTTCAGCCTCTTGCTCTAGCTCTCTTACTTTGGCTTTAGCACTACTGGCTACAAACTCAATGTCAGAGTCTGGGGAACTAGCCTCTGTCACTGTATTTGCATAAGGTAGGACCCTTGACTTAACTGCACCTGCCATAACCTTGTTCTGTTCAAGGGGCGCATTCAATAAATCCCCACTTGTATCCCCATTGTGAGGCGCCATCTTGCCACTCACTAGACCACTCAGGGAATGAAGGGTCAGAGACTGCTTTGGATTTCGGAACACTTCATTCTCTAGGGCTGCAGGTCACAAAAAGAAAATTTGAGAAATGAGAAGAAAAAGCTGTGAATAAAATTAAATTATATTCAAGAATATTTTTTAAAGTAGTAGGAACAAGTTTGTACATTAAACAGTTTCTGAAGCCATAGTCATAACTATTAGCATTTACTGAAAGCCAACTTCATGTATCAAGCCTTTATAAACACGATATAATTTCACAATCTGTTACAAATGAGTCTGAAATACCTACATCTAGATGAGAAGTGAAAATATGTAATTTACTTGGTTCAAAGTCTAGCCAGACCCGAACTGTAGCAAATCCATTTAATAAATCTTTGTTTATCCCAACCAACATGAATACTCACACATTTGACTGCAACATAGTGTCCCCCCCAAGCCTAAGTGTCAGATAACCTGGCCACGAATTTTCACTGCTCTCTGCTTGGAGAGGGGATGGAGTCTTCCTGAGGTGGGGGCCACATGGTCAGTAATTCATAGAGCTGCTGAGATTTCCTAGCATAAATCTAGCACCTATGCTGCCTCTTACCCTGAAACGCCTCCTTCTGATGCTTACAAAGAAAGACAAATGTACAATGGACTAGGTCCACGTGGTGGACTGCAGGAGGGCCCTAGCTGCACTGATCTACTTGCACATTACAAGACTATAACTTCAATGGCGGACAGGCTGGCAAACAAGTGCTAATAGAAAACGAGGAACTGAAGACGAGTTTAGAAATGAGTAAAGAGCTAGAAATAAAACTAGTGGAGGTGGAAGGAAAAAGGGACTGATGAGAAACATGAGTCCAAGCAGGAACTGAGGAAGGCTCAGATCAAGGATGGAAGAAAAACAAGCTGAACTGGTAACAAATACACACTGGACCCAAAAGCAACCAAATAAGAAAGTACTCAAGGTTTACTACTCTTTTCTATGAAGCAGGAGAGAATGAGAGACATCCACAGTAAAGACAGAATAATGAATCACTAGCAGTAACTAGTGCCTGAATGGCTTCCATATACCAGCTCATGCCCGATATCCATTCCATCCTTGCTCACTGTGGCCCAGTAGTATCATTATCCCCATTACAAATGAGGAACTTCAGGAAGTTCTAAGGTGTTATGCCCAAGATCAAACAACTTAAACTGAAGGCCAAAACAAAAATAGGTCTCCAATTCTGAAAGAAATTTTCTCTGCACCCAGCTATCCTGCTTCTCTTATGTATTTATACACACGTCTGCTAAAGACTATATAAAAATATGGGAAAACCTGTTAGCCTTCTCAGGGTCACACAAAAAAGAAAGGAAACATTGAGTTGGGGGGAATCAAGAGGATTGAAGCTGAAAGGAAGATATACTGACAGGAGGGAGAAGCTGGAAAGAGGGAGTAGGGCAGACATGATCAAGATATACTGTATTCATCTATGAAATATTTGAAGAATAAAGAAAAAGACCTGGATGTACTGGCACACATCTGCATTCCTATGGCAAGATGGGAGGTAGGAACAGCGGGTCAACGGGCAGGTAGCTCACAGGTTAGCTAGCCTGGAGTAGGCAGTGCAGCCACCAAAACAAGAGACACACTGTCTCAGCAAGGTAGAAACAGAGAACCAATTCCTGGTAAGTCTTGTGACCCCCCAAGTGCCACAGTGTTCCGGTGCTCAATGTGTCTATTTCTCTCTCTTACACACACACACACACACACACACACACACACCACAATTAATAAGCTATTTATTTTTTAAAAAGTCTCCAACCTGTCTGAGTTTGTTTTAGCTGTGATTTTAAATCAGCAACCTGAATGGTTAACCTTTTAACAGAAGCATCATATTCTAATATCTGGGCCTTTAACTGTGCAGAATGTTTAATCTGAAAAAGATCCAAAGAAAAAGAAATAAGAACAATACAATTACAGCTTGTTTCAGAAGGAAAATTCTCTTATTGTGCTTATATTCTTTCTTTTGCCAATTCGAAGAAGCTTTTACACCAAGAACCTCTATTAAAATAACAACACCCAACCAAGTTTTGTTTTTTTGAGACAGGGTCTCTCTGTGAAGCCCTGGCTGTCCTAGAGCTCACTGAGACACACCTGCCTCTGCCTCTTAAGTGCTAGGATTAAATGTGTGTGCCACCACCCCCTCCTTCCCTTTTCCCTTTTCATTTTAAGTCTAAAAACAGCTAGCTATTTTTACTGCACAAAGGCAGAAATTACAGAGACACAGTGGATGTGTGTATGCTACAAAGAAGGAATCAAGAGACTCATGGTGGGATTACCTGGTCCTCTGAGAAGTTTAGGTCTCGATAAATTTACTTTCCATTCAGTGCTATTACTATTAAGAATATAAAGTCCGAATCACTGGAGAATGCTCTCATATGAGAAAGACTCCTTTGCAATGTTGGGGGGAGAAATTCTTTGTATTCAAATAAATCTGGTTTTTGTTGGTGTGGCATGCATAGTTTCTATAAGTACTACGAAGTGGCCTGGCATAGTACCCACAAGAAGGACAAATACTACTCACTTCACTCTGCAGCTGTTTCTGCAGAGCTTGCCTATGAGTCTCAAACTCCTTGTGCTCCAGCACGATAGCATGTTCTGCTTTCTGTAATTGTTTCTGATAAACCAAAAGCTCAGGAGGTGGCTGAGCTATGCCTAAGAAGGGTTAAGAAAAAAAAGAAAAAGAAAAACATTCCTAGTTATTATCAATCTTAAATTTGCTTATTTCACTTAAAAAAGCAACTAAAAAGGTTTAAAATAGTTTCTTTTCTTTGTACTCATGCAATTAACATTCTACCACTTCAATTAAATGGCCTAAGAACAATCCTGATTCACAAATTTCAGAATAAAATAATTTAATTCATGTTAATATAACTATTCCTCCAGGAGTCCTCTAAGTTAAAGAATTCTTTCAAATTCTTAAATTAACTCAATAGCCTATCTCTTTCCTCTACCACATGCAGATAGTACTTTAAGAAAGCGTTCCCCAGTTGTCACCTGTCAGTCCCTGTCCCTGGTTTCATCCCCTCTGAACAGCAGCCCATGGCAGTCAGGCTCCAGAAATAAGGCTGATGGTACTCTCCATCTGGGTCACCTGAGAGCCCCATTAATAAAGTGTGCCTTATGTAGGGTAATCATAAAGGATAGTGCAATAGAAACAGAGCCACAATGCTAGTGCTCCCTTAGGACTAGGAGGTGTAAGAGAGGGAGAAATTTCCAGAGGTTCAATAAGTAGGCACAGGCACAGAGCATTAGTGGGAAGCCCCCAGCAGGGACTGTGAGCTCTGCTACCTGAGAGGCACAGTCGATAGGCAGTCCAGACTGCTGTACCTAGAGACCAAGGCTAGGAGTAGAAATAACAATTTCAACCTCCCCTCCCAGCCACCTCGCTCCAAGTGCTTACTGGCTCAACTGAGGCAACAGTCAGAGGGCATGAACTCTGAAGCCACCCACAGAGGCAGTTACATAACAAATATTACTTAAAATGAAACTACTAATTATGAATAGGAAACAAATGAAGCAGCTCCAATAGAAGGATCTTCAAAGATTCTCCCAATGTAAGCCCCCCTTACAGATACAAAGTTGTTCTATAATCCTGACCTAATGTAAGTTACAGAAACATGCAGATCAGAAAAAAAGACATACGGTCTAGGAGACGTAAGTTCTCATTCCTATTCTCTTCCAGTTGCTGTTTAAGTAATTTATTTTGTGCCTGAAGCTCCACTTTCTCTTCTTTCAGTAGTGAGTAATCACTCATCTCTTTCACCTTTTCATTCAGCAAGTGGTTTTGTTTTGACATTGCCAAAAACTGGGCTTTGACAGACTCTAGCTCCAGCTAAAATTGAAAAAGGAACACTTATATCTGAATAACTTTCACAGCACTGCAAAAGTAAAGGCTGGAGGGCTGTCTGAATCTAAGCAGCATAAATGAATGACAGTGACCACCAGACAGAGGTCAGGCCCTCTGCCCTGCTCACAGGCCAGGGGAAGCTCAGAGCCTGTATCAACAGACCTGTCTTACGAAGTAAGGAAAGAGGGTATGGTATGGTGAAGGCAATTTGGAGTCAACTCTCAAATGCCACCAATACATGATTGAACAAGACATTTTAAAAACATGAACAGATAAAAGGTGAAAACAATCTCTACTGCTGTGAGGTGCTTTCTTTTTCTTAGTCTTATGTGTCTCATATCTGAATCTGAAAGCCTACACAGATCTCATGGCTGCAAAGGTAAATTTTACCTATAGTATCTACTTCAGTTTGTTTGTTTGTCTTAGACAGGGTCTCACTTAGCCCTGGCTGGTCTGGAACTCAGAGATCTGCCTGCCTCCTGGGTGCCCAGATTAAATGTGTGCAGCACTATACCCACCTACAATCTCCTTTAACTACCTAAAGTTTGAGTTTTGTCCATTACATGACAAGCATACCACTGAAGAAAATATAGTACCAGTGGCATGTAAAAACTGGTACTTTGTCTAAAAAATCTGCAAGAGAATGATGTAGTGATAGAAACTTGAATTCCTACCAATGGAATAGAAGAGGCTAAGATAGAAGCTAAGATATGCTAGCCATCTCTTATGGGTAGTTCACCCAACTCACCCAACAATCATGAATTGTTAGAAATATCTCCAAGATTACACTCACAGAACTTGCCTAAAGGCACATAAGCAGTAAGGAAGGGAGACACAATTTAAGCAGCACGATTCTTAGATACAAGCTCTTTTTCTATGTCCCTGTGTGCCTTTGCTTGAAATTAGAACCTACTGCATTAACTTAGCTATCATCTTCTTAGTCATAAAACAATCAGTCCAAGCACATCAAAAAAAAAAGGCCTAAGTAAGGGACTGGAGAGACAGTTCAGTGTTAAGAGCATTGACTGTTCTTCCAAAAGACTGGGGTTTAATTCCCAGCACCTACATGACAGCTAAGAACTCTCTGTAACTTCAGTTCCAAGGGATCTTATGCCCTCCCCTGCCCTCCAGAGACACTGTATACACAGGCAAAACTCCCATACACATAAAATAAAAATAAATAAATCTCAAAACACCCCGATGTTCTCTGTAAATAAAAAAATAGTTTAACCTTAACATGTCATTAAAGAAACTTAAAAAATAGGCTTAACAATTACCTCAACTTCTTTCATACGATTTACAGATTTACTGAGTTCTTCCTTTTTTGAATAAATAACTGTGAGCTCCTCTTGCAAATGCATAGTTTTTTCTAGGGAACAAAAAAAAACCAATTAAATAGTGATTTCCTATTGAACAAAAAACACATTTAATAATTATGGCCACTCTATGAGACCTAATCACTATTGCTTCATAGTCTAAATCAACAAGTGTGTAAGTAAAAAATTTAGTGGACAAATAAGAAATAAGTCTCACTACCCAATGAGTGATGACTTACATCTGTCATGTATATGGTGAAATTCCTACTACATGCTAACCAGTTACTCCATCTGGGAAGGGCCTTGGACCTGCTAACAGCACCTACTTTCCTTAAAAAGCAAAGATCTATATGTTTTCCTTCTGTAGTTTTTCCTTCCTGTAACACAAGTCTATGCAGATAAATATCATCAGAAGAAAATTTAATAAATCTAAGTGCACAACAGTGCTAAACTACAAGAGATGCATCTGCTTCTATAAGACATGAGCAAAAGGAACCACACAGTTGGCATCTAGTCAACAGCAAGTAAGCAGCTCCAGTTCACTTAAAAAAATGTTTGAAATTTAAAAAGTTCATGTCCTTTTCACAATTTCCCACACATATACTGAAATGTTTTTACATTTTCTGAAATATATCTGAAAATTGAAAAATTATTCAACTTTCATAGTCTCAAGTAAACTTGAGAGCTTAGGAAGTATAATGAATGACATGTAAGAAAAAAAGAACTAGGTCAGGCATGGTGGTGCAAGCCTTTAATCCCAGCACTCGGGAGGCAGAGGCAGGCGGATCTCTGTGAGTTCGAGTCCAGCCTGGTCTACAAAGTGAGTTCCAGGATAGGGTCCAAAGCTACAAAGAGAAACCCTGTCTCAAAAAACCAAAAAGAAAGAAAAAAGAACTACAAAACCTAGTCACAGAGGACAGAGAAAGTAGAATTTTCTATAATGGGGCTGGAGAGATGGCTCAGTGGTTAAGAGCACTGGCTGCTCTTTTGGAAGACCTGGGCTCAATTCCCAGCACCCACATGGCAGCTAACAATTTGTAACTCCAGGTCCAGGGAACTGATGCTCTCTACTGGCCTCCACAAGCACTGCATGCACAGGGCACATAGACATATGTGCAGGCAAAACACCCACACACATAAAATAAAAATAAATAAATCTAAAAAAAAATAAATGAAGAGCCAGTGAAATGGACTAGTGGGTAAAAACACTTGTTGCTAAGTCTGACAACCCAATTTCAATGCTAGGGACCCACATGGTAGAAGAAAAAACCAAGTCCCATAATTCTTCTGACCTTCACATGCACACCATAGCACATAGACCCCCCCTCTCTCTGACAAATAATATGTAGATAAAACATTTTGTAAAAGGCAAAGGCAACTTAGGACCTAATAAGCTAGATGAGAAGTAAAATAAGCCAGCCACCCATATCACCTTTATTCTTCCTTTCTTCTTCCAGTAGTTTATTTGTTCTGGTGATGTAGTCATCCTTTAGTTCCAGTTGGTATCTGAGAATCAGAATGACTAAAATGAGGTGCTTGCCATCTCCCCGAAAAAGACCACTAACCCTAAGAAGCTTATCTGTGGCCCAGCATAACCTAAGGGTGTCAACATGGCTGAAGAGAAACTTCAAAGTCTCAGTTCTAAGGCCAGGCAACTGAATTCTAAACATCAAAGGTCCAATAAGACCCTGCCTCCATCCTGTAAATGTGGCCCCAAAACTCAATCACATAAATAAAGAGTGTTATCACAGGGTTACTGAAAACAACTACTTTTCCACTGGTCTCCATTGGTACAAAGAGCATTAAAGGAAACAAAGCAAAGCTTACCTAGCACACAACAGATTCTATGTCCCCAGAGATGGCAAGACAGTCAGTCACTCGTAATCTGCCTGCACAATCTCCCCAACCCAACCAGGATAAGAACTTTTGCTCTTAGAGCTTTATGTACAATTGAGAGTCTACAGGTATTTTATCCACATCAGCAAAAGCAAAAGGGATGTTTCCATGGAATTTTACTTATTTTTTTCACTTATTACTAGTCAGAGATGATTGAAAAGAAAGACAAACCCTCCTATGATGAACATCCTCCACCCCTACATTTGCTGAAACCAAAGACAAATATTCAAGGTTATTAGGTGGAACATGTGCAACTGCCACTGAGAAAAGTTGCCATACAATTGTCTTTGCTTCAGGATTCTATTCACTGGCACAAAAGTCCAGACTAGAATAAAGCTAAGTACCTGGGCATGATGGCATACATCTGCTATCACTTAACATAGGAGTCTGGAGCAGGAGAGTCAAGAATTTCGAGTCAACCTGGACTACACAGCAAGAAGCAGGAGGGAAGGAGGGTGGACCAAAGTAACCAGAGCTGTCATATTTTCCTTTCCCTATATCACCTTTTTTTTTTTTTTTTTTTTT
>CABHPH010133226.1:22417-36037 GCA_902168325.1 Peromyscus nudipes | reverse complement strand
CAAATTTGGGTCAAAACTAGGCTATTCTCAATGTATTCTTTGGTGATTTAACATTTTGATTTGATTATTAATTAGAAGATGCGATCTTTGTACTACCAGAACCATAATGTACTGTAGTGGGTAGCTGTTCCAGCTTTGTCCTGGAAGTACTACCCTCACTGAGGCTTCCTGTAACTGTCACGCCTACGAGGCTGGGCCGAGACAGGAGTGCTAAGACCTGAGATCTGGAAGTGCCGGTTCTCTTGGTTCCTGGATCCTGAACACTGGAGGTAGACTGAGCAGAGTTCTCCAGAGAACACTGCTGGACTGCGCTTCACCTTTCTCAGACCCTGTTACCTATCCCTTCACTTGTAAGTTACCCCACAAAATAAGCCTCCCTTTTAACTACGTGGAGTTGCCTTAATACTTCAACCAATAATGTACAGATTAATGAACAAAGGAAAGAGCTACCTTTATGTCAGACCCATTGTAATCAAATTAAAAAAGAGCAGCAACAGATTTGGATGCCTCCAAAGGAGAATAAACTAGAACAGGGAAAAGATCTTTCAGTAAAGAGAAGCTTGAATAGCATAAATATTAAATTATACTGCCAGATGGGTTGATTACACTAAAACAGTGATCATGTAGAAGAGCTAAGTCTTTGATTATACTAATTGGCAATGTCAATGATTAAAAGTGAAGCAGACAATTTTGGGCAGTTTGTTCTCAAAATAATACCTTGTAGTCTGCCATATCTGAAAAGTTCCTCAAGCAGAAAGTCTTAACTAGTAAGATCATGAATTTATGTCATTTGAGACAGGGCAATTAAAGTTTTATAGTAAGAAATGGCTGAAAATATTTGGTGGGAAGTACAGTTAAGTTCCAAGAGTCTTTTACTATCCATTTTAGTTAATGATTATAGAGTTAACCTAGTGTCTGAATGCATCATTGTATCCTAAAGTGTTGTCCAAACAAATAGAAACAGGCAGGTTATTTTTATTTCCAGCTATTTTTACCTAGGTGCTAATCATTTTCCTCATGTTGTATCTTTTGTTTAACTTTAGAGTTATATTTTAAAATATATATTCATGACAAAGGAGGTAGATTATAAATAACACATTATTATTTTCTTTATTCTTACATATGAATAAAATAGTTCCAAAATCATGGGATGAGGATGTGAGGAAATGTGTAAATAGATAAATCCAATGTCTGACATATAATAACTGTTCAGGAACTCATCATTATGGTAAATATATTTTTATATGTGGTTGTTATTGTTTATTTTCTAAGATTACTAGAAATTAAATGTTAATGTTCCTTCCCTATTAAAATAATGCAGACATTTTTCTCTTTGTTCATAGTATAATAAGACTCCCTTTGTGACTGTATTTTGTAATTATTTGATAAGTTATCTTTGTTAAGTCTATGGGTATTTTCAAATTTTAATTCTTTCACCTTTTTTTCAACATTAAAAAATAACAGAATATGTAAAGCAACAGATGAAAAATGTTAACACTTTTTGAATTATGTTGAAAAGTAAATGATTTAAAATATAATTGCTTCTGGAAATGAATTTGTGAGTGGGAGGATTTAGTGGAGGAATGAAAATAATATTTGTGAACAAAGCACAATTTTATTTCTTACCATAGCTATGTGTGAGTTAACTCCTGCCCTATTTTGCAGAACATGGTCACAAACATTTATCATTTCTTTATTGTGACATTCCAAATAGTTTCTTTCAACTTTTTGAAAATGTGCTGCAAATGTGTTATCTACTGTGTAATAGTGTACCAGAACTTCTTACTCCTCTGTGTGTCTTATTGTTCAGCTTTTTCTTATCCCTCTATCTCTTCTCTCCAAATTTGGGTCAAAACTAGGCTATTCTCAATGTATTCTTTGGTGATCTAACATTTTGATTTGATTATTAAATAGAAGATGCGATCTTTGCACTACCAGAACCATAATGTTTGTTATTAGTAAACAGTGAGCTCTTACTTTTTTGTGACATATTTTTGAGCATGGTGAGTGCATATTTATGTTAGTGGAATGAGAACTCAAATACAAGTTACATATGCTCTAAAATAGAAACACAATCTAATTCAGAAATGATTATTCTAATTTGCCTAAAGCAATCTTGTTGGTAGTAAAATTGTTCTCATGTGTGAAGTTGCAGTGCTTTCTCCAAAGCCTTACAAGTGGCAGTGTGCAAAACATAAAATGCTCTGTAAACTAAGAACAGTTAGATTCATTTTAACACACCTGCTTATTTCAAGAGATTAGGAAATTTGTTTTAATGTTGCATAATACATAATGACTTAGCAATGTTGATTTGAGGAACTCCAAATGAGCATGATCATATTCAGGAAGGCCCTAAATCTCTTAGGTGTGGTGCATTATTTTCCCCTCATCATCTAAGGCACCCAGTGTTCCGTAGATTACTTGGTCCAAAGTCTTCCTTCTATAGAGAAGACTCTGGCTTTTCCCAAGATCCAAGTAGTTTAGTGGCAGAACAGTGAATACAAATCACATATTTCCTATTCAGATTCTAGTGCTCACTGTTCTCTGAAAGACTGTATCCTCAATATGTTGAACATGCTTCATTATCATTTAACTACTTTTTATTTTAGTCAAACAAGGAACTCAATTGTATGTCTGGATCTTAGTCTACAAAACAAGGGTAGTGACCAATAATTCTCTTTTAAAAGCATAAAGTAAACTGAAATTCCTGGGTTTGTGATATCCCTCTGGTAAAAAGTTTTTTTTTTAACATGTTTTACAGATGTCTTTTGTCTTGTACTTCTGCCAAAAGCAATTATTTTGTTTATTTTAACATACTGAAATTATAATTGTATGTACATTTATAGAGCTAGATATAGAGATATATCATCATTTTATACATAGAGATCAATATTTAATGGTTGTTTTAAATAGAGAGGGCCATAAATCCAGTTCTACTTGATTTAATAGAGAAAGAAACAGTAGTGCAAAGTGATGCCAGAACTACAAATATTGTTTGTCTGAAAGAAATATTAGATTCCGCCACATCTATTTTCAGAGAAGAAAATTGTTCTGATAAGAAAGAAGAAGTTGGGATCCTTATTTCTGCAACATTTGTTGCAGAGGACCTTTAAGGTTTGCACCACCCTCCCCCACAACCCCGATTTTGTGTTTACTTAGGCAAAATATTTTAAATGTTTTGCATTGCCGAAGACTGTATTATTTTCATTGGGTTCCATAGCTGTAAGTCCTCAGATGCTGCGTGTCTTATCTGTAACTTCTTGTTTTTGTGAAGGATGCTGTTATTCTAGAAAGAACACTGAGAGGCTTTCTCAGAAAAACAAAAGGACACTTGGGCCTGCTTGCAGGGATAGAAAGAAACTTTGTAACAGGGAAGTGCCAGCTTTCCTTGTTTTCCTGTTTTAGAGAGAGAAACCCAAATGATCAGACAGGGAAAGCAATCTTATGGCCTAGAAGCCCCCAGGAAGAAGTGCACAAAGATGTGGCCAGGTAGTAGTTATATT
The DNA here is from genome assembly GCA_902168325.1 of Peromyscus nudipes. Classification (NCBI taxonomy): domain Eukaryota; kingdom Metazoa; phylum Chordata; class Mammalia; order Rodentia; family Cricetidae; genus Peromyscus; species Peromyscus nudipes. Next base: position 32,534 of record CABHPH010133226.1, on the reverse strand, counting down.
TTAGAGCTAATAGATGGTAGAACTGGGTCTGGAATACAGGTAATTTACATTCCAAAGTGAATGGGTATGCTTATTCACTGTATGTACTGCAAGAGGATGAAGTAAATGGTAGTCAGCATAAAATCATGCCCTTTGCTTTGTCTCCCTGGTGTAGAAGGGAATTGTCTGTGCTCTGTGTGAGAGTCTGATAGCCCAGAAAATGTCTGCTAGTTCCTTTCAATTGTAGCCAGAACAGGAAGTGTCAAAAAGGTAGCTGGGTAACAACAACAACAACAACAACAACAAAACATTTGGTATAGAGTGGCAATTGCTAGAACGGAAATAAACCACTTGTTAGGAGCAAATCTACAGGGAGCTTTCATTACTAAGAAACAACCCCTTTCAATGGTTCCTTTTCCTCTTACACTTTTCAAGCACTACTTAGCTTCATTGTTGGTACTAAAGCTTTTATGATTCCAGGCACTTCAGAGATTCCCAGCATGGTTGATATCTATTCTCTGTTTCATTTCCTTTACTGGCTTTTATGCTCTTGATTTCTCTGCTGTGTTCTGTAAAAATACAGCCTGCATAAGCTGTATGAGATATGCAGAAGGGGCCTTATACTTGCTTTTGCCTCACTGAGCTCCTGGTACCCAGTTAGACCTTTGGCTGAAGACAGGAGATAGATCCACCTGTAGTATCTTGTAGATGGTCACACCACCACTCTTGGATATAGCCTCCCTACTTCTGGTGGTGTCATGAAGCTTGCCAATTGCAAACAACATCCAGCTTTTGTAGACAAAATTCTAAACAGTCTTATTAAATAAGAAACACAGAGCCAAATACAGAATTAAAAGCCCAAGAGGTCAGAGCAGTAGTTAAGAGCTGATACTAAAATCCCTTTCTTACCCTTCACTGTCGCTGCTGTCTTTCCTCTCTGCAAGAGCAAGAGCACTACTTCCTGTGTGTCTGTCTTTTTATTGACTTTCTGTTCTGCCTTCTCATTGGTTGTAAACCCAACCACATGACTTCCTCGTCACTGTCTGTCTATACAGACCTCCAGGTCTCTATGGTTGGTACTTGGATTAAAAGCATGTGTCACTATGCTTGGCTGTGTCCTTGAACACACAGAGACTCTGCCTGCAATTTGACTGAATTAAAGGCGTGTGATACCACTGCCAGACTTCTGCTTAATGGCTATGACCTCTGATTTCCAGGCAACTCTATTTATTAACATACAAATGAAATCACATTTCAGCACTAATGAAATGTCGCCATAAGCTTTACATCACTTTTCATGGATACCAGTACAGATGTGTCACTGGGCTTTTTGTGATTTAGGAAAGTGGAACATGCTGAATGCACTCAAAGTTGGCTCATTAAAGAAGGAAGAGAGAAAGAAGTGATTTCTTGAGGGTTTTAGTTAAACTACTTAAGAGTTACAGAAACTGGTAATGAGGTTTTTACTTTTATAATATATATATATATATATATATATATATAAGTGTCATTATGCAATCATGTAAACAGTTTATTTCTCATCCAGAGTTATAGTCTGGCTCAAATGAAAAGAAATTCTGACACAGAAAATTTTCCCATACAAAACTTCTAAACGTTTCTCCAATTTAAAACTTTTGGAGATGGTTGCATATATTTGAATGTCAGTTCCTGATTGTTTCCTGACTTGTTAATGACTCACTGAATGTGAATCATAATCTGTTTTTTTTTCTATTTTTAATGGCATTTTGTGTTCATTTCTTACTCTTAATGTCACTTTTAAAATTGCTGGAATACAGTTCTTATGAAAAAATCCAAAGAAATGAGCTGGGTTGTTTTTTTTTTTTTCCTGAGATTTCATTTTGTTTACAATAGTGAATACCTGTACTATATATTTACATAGTACTTTAAAAATACTCAAATATGATGTCTCCTTTGATTATTACTGTGACATTTCATGGCAAGTATAACAGGCATTATAATTCTAAGTTTATAGATGAGAAAATTCAAGAGATTGCAGTGTTCATAAAACTTTTAGTTGCAGATCCAGTGACAGTTTCTCACTATGAAGTCCAAATTGGCCTCAAACACACAATACTTGGACCTCCCGCCCAAATGCTAGAGTAAAACTCTTATGAATCCTAGAATGGGATTGACAGAGATTGCAGGAAGTGGGGGAAGATTAAAATATAGTGAATCCAGGAGCTCATGTACTTATTGGAAACATATTGCTATTTGTCGTTCCTCTTTTTCCATCAGTTTCTATCTTAGCTTCTGTGTCCATGTTGGTATTGAAGTTCATATTCTTTAAAAAAAATTGGAGACCTGACACTTGAGGCATGAAGGTCATATCCTGAGTTTTGTGCAATCTGGTAGATGAAGAAAAACTTCCACTTCTCTTGCACAGCACCAACTCTGGAAAACAGATACATGGTGGGCTGCTCTGAGGTGTGTTTAGGAGTGCTTCCTGTACCTCTGCATCTGAAGACATTCTCCCATGTGGTTAAATGTTATATAGCATGTTCTCTTTTAGGTTAGGATTATGATGTGTACTGGTTGAATTTTGTGTCAAAAATGGGCTTTTGCCAGTTGGATGTTCTATTTTGGTTTATTTCCCCCAACACTGACAGTTATCTCATCATACATTTCTTTCTGTCATCTCTGCTACTAGAATATCTGCTTCATGAAATGGGAGAAATTTGTCCATTATTGTTTGATGAAAAGCCAGGACCTTGAAATATGATAAACAAAGAAATATGTAAACAAACAAATCAGTGTTTTTTTCAATGAATAAATGCATTTTTAGAGTATACTTTCTACAAGAAAAACAAACACTGTACCATTTTCTATAACATTATTATATCTCATTAATTTAATTAGTTTGGTTTATATGCTAATAATCTTCCCATTTCTTTCATCTACTACAAACATTCTTCCTGAAACAAGGTATACAGAGGCAAAGGAAAGAAGGACATAGGGAATGACAAAATCATTCTGTCCTGCCATGAGACATTTTAGAAGATGCTAAATGGATGGCAAGGGCACTGTGATCAGGAGACTTGGGTATAATAATGCGATAATATATTTCCAGACAGCTGTGAACATAGTAGATATAAAACTATGCAGCAGAAAATGATTATAAGCAATTAGTGAAGAATGGTTTATTAACTAGGGAAAAATACAAAGAAAAGAGAGATTTGAAGCCATTGTCTGCAAGTACAGATACCAAACCTATGACTTTCAGGATTTTTGTGGTCAGGGATTAGAGTCTGAACTTGTAGTGAGTGAGGCAAACAAAATTCATCTCCCTTAACAGACATTCAGTGCTTCTCATATTTTTAGTAGGTGTTAATAGTGTCCCCAATAGCAACAATGAATCCAAAAGATAATGCTGACCAAGTATTTCCCATGTGACAAGTAGTGGGCAAACTGTATTTTACCTATTTTTAGTAATATTTAGTATTTTAGTATTTTACCTGTTTATACCCACTAGAACTCTTTATAAGAAGGAATATAATTACTGATCTATAATTTTGGTTAACAGAGGAAAACTGACTTGTTGAAATAATATGTATTATATGACCCTTCCAATTAGTTAGATTCAGTGTGCCTAATTTTGTTTGGAAACATTTTTAAAAAGGATGTGCTTGTGTCGTCAGTGTACACAATTGAATACTTCAAATCATTACAACTTCTACATGTTCAACAAAATGCAGTGACTACCAAGGTCCTGTAGTACTGATAGCAGATATATCAACTATTCTTAGAGTGAAAGAGTAGAAGTGATTAGGTGTAGTTAAAAGGCTCTGTTCTCAGCTTTCTCAGGGTTAGTCAGGTTATGATGTCATATAGAATAGGTGCATAAACAAGAGAAATGCTTTGTGTCTGTGCTTCTCCAGTGCAACCCCACCTAAACACATCTCTAAAACAAAGGCTGCAAGGGAACAGTGGGAAAAGTGGAGCCACCAAGTTTCTGGATATTATAGGAAGAAGATAATGGAATAATCCAGGAATGAAGATAATGACTCAGTCAGCACAGATGATATCATTATAATTACCACTTGTGTTTTGGTTTTTGTAATCCTATTATAGTAGCTAATATTAAATCACACTGAATTTATCAACTGACATTCTCCTTTAAAGTGTGCCTCTATTGCCAAGATTGTTTGTGAAAACAGGTGCCAGGTAGATATTATCCTTTATTTTTCTTTATGAATTGGCCACTTCTTATGAGTTGTCCAGAATATTCTGAATTCTAATACATTAACAATCTCTGATGCATTAGCAGTCTCTTATAGTCTTATACAGTTTGCAAATTTTCATTGCAGAATTTTTTTGGTTTGAAAACATACAAGTATACATACAGTAAAAGCAAAATAAATGTGGTTAAGTATGGTGATACTTTATTTGTACTGAAATGTGATTTTATTTGTATGTTAATAAATAAAGTTGCCTGGGGGTCAGAGCTAATAGCAAGCCATAGCAGAAGTCTGGCAGTGGTAGCACACACCCTTAATCCCAATCACATGACAGGCAGATCTCTGTGTGTTCAAGGATACCACCAGCAGGGATACACATGCCTTTAATCTCAATACCAACCATAGAGACCTGGAGGTCTGTATAGACAGACAGTGACGAGGAAGTCATGTGGTTGGGTTTACAACCAATGAGAAGGCAGAACAGAAAGTCAGTAAAAAGACAGATACACAGGAAGTAGGCCTCTTGCTGAGGGGAAGGATAGCAGTGGCAGTGAAGGGTAAGAAAGGGTTTTTAGTATCAGCTCTTACTACTGCTCTGACCTCTTGGGCTTTTAACTCTGAATCTGGCTCTGTGTTTCTTATTTAATAAGACTGTTCATCTACAGTTAAGTTTTCACTTCTAGAATTCCAATCAAAATTCTCGGATCACTAATAAGGCAACAGCTGTCTTAATGACTGAATCACTTCATGATATTTACAGTCACATAGGCACTTTAATGAAAAAGGTACTAGAAGTTCAGTATTCAATTCTGAAATTAAACTTAGGCTCTGTAAAACTTCTTAGTGAGACACATGGTTTCCAGTATCCAGAGAAATAAAAATCAGCTATAGTTTGAGGAAAGGGAAGGGGAAGTTTACAAATGAGAGAAACAGAGAATGATGTTTTCATATTCAATCTCTTCTCACACAGAACATTATCCTGTGCAGTCAAAGACATGGGAGAAAGAAAGCTTCTCCCTCAATAAAATAATCTACAAGAGTTTGTTTGTTTGTGTTTTTGGCATGGGACAACTTTATTCATACTCTGTGTCAGAAAGTCCCTCAAATTTTAGTGACTTAGGGTTAACTGCCACCTAGAGCTCCTGCTATTGCCTTCTCTGTGGTGTAAGTTTGTTTATGTACACAGACAAACACAGCAAGAAAATCAGGGATTTTCTTAGGAGACACTCATAAACACTCATGACTAATTATGGAAGACCAAAGAAATTTATGCAGTCTTGGGAATGTCATATCAACCTTGGCCTACTCAACCAAGGCACCACGAAATAGGGGATTTGAAAAATAATCTTTTAGTTCTATCATGGAGACTTTATGAAGAATGTTTTTAAGAGCTATGGGACTTGGATTTCAGTACTGTCAGTAACTAGTTCACTATTTCCTTAAGAAAGTTACAGTTCTAGAAAATGATGTTAGATGAAATTAGTGTTTCACAAACTTGCAAGAAAACAGTTATTTTTTAAAATGCAAATGGAATCTTACAACCCTCAGTGAATAAACAAAAGTTTGTCATAACATTGGGTATATGTCCTCAAATATGATAAATATCAAAATAGTTGTAGCTACCAAATACTGAAGGATCACAAAGGGATTTGATAAATTCTGATTGTGGAAGTAAGAGACATTGTGGTGATGTATTGTGTACCCCAATATTTAATGACTTTCAAAGATTATTTGGAGACATTTCCAGTCTACAGACCACTATTGGGGTAAAAAATGATGAACAGAGTAATTTGTTCAAAACCTTAGAGGGTGACAAGGACTTAAATAGTCCAAGACAATTATCAGCTGAAGCTGAGAGAGAATTGGCTTTGGTGGAAAAGAAAATACAGGATGCACATGTGGATTGTTTGGATCCAAAGCTTGATTGCATTTTGGTTATTTTACCCTCTAAGCATTCTCCTACAGGAGTTTTAATGTAGAGGGAAGATAATATATTGGAATGGATATTTCTACCATATAAGCAGAATGAAAAATTAAAATCTCATATGGAAAAACTCTCTGAGTTGATTTTAAAAGGAAAATTGAGACTTCATCAATTAGCGGGAATAGATCCAGCAGAAATTGTAGTACCTTTAACTAATGATGAAATTGACAAATTTTGAGCAGGATATGGTGATATTTTATTTGTGCTGAAATGTGATTTTATTTGTATGTTAATAAATAAAAGTACCTGGGGGTCATAGCTAATAACAAGCCATTTAGCAGAAGTCTGGCAGTGGTAGCACATGCCCTTAATCCTGATCACATGACGGGCAGATCTCTGTGTGTTCAAGGACACCACCAGCATGGAGACACACGCCTTTAATCTCAATACCAACCATAGAGACCTGGAAATCTGTATAGACAGGCAGTGACGGGGAAGTCATGTGGTTGGGTTTACAACCAATGAGAAGACAGAACAGAATGTCAATCAAAAGACAGATACACAGGAAGTAGATCTCTTTCTCAGGGGAAGGAAGGCAGTGGAAGCAGGTGGTAAGAAGGCAGTCTTGGTCTCAGCTCTTAGCTACTGCTCTCTGACCTCTGGGGCTTTTAACTCTGCATTTGGCTCTGTGTTTCTTATTTAATAAAAATGTTCAGAATTACAACTACAGCAGAAAGCTTGCAGTAATTTTTTGGGAGAGATTAACAACAAATATCCCCAAAGCAATAGAATTAAACTTTTAAAGAGAGCTAGCTAGATCCTGTCTTGTATTGTACGGAAACACCAATATCTGGAGCCCCTACATTTTATACAGATGCAAACAAGCAAGGAAAGGCAGGTTACAAATCAGAAAATTTAAGTAAAGTGGTTCAACGTCCTTATAATTCAGTTAAAAAATCGGAATTATATGCTATTTTGATGGTATGAATGGATTTTTAGCAACCCCTCAACATAGTTACTGTCTCTCAGTATGCTGAAAGAGTGGTCTTACATGTTAAAACAGCAGAAATTACTCCTGTTGAGTCAGAATTAACTTTGTTATTTATTCAGTTATAAGATATAATCAGGACTAGGAAGCATTCTTCATACATAACTCATATCCGATCCCATACAGGTCTGCCAGGCCCTCCAGGTGATCCATCTCTGTCTCCTTTGCTAATTACTTGCTGATGACTCTTTTTCATGGACTGAAAAGTATAATGCCTGAAGATGAAGCTCAGTTGAATTCTAAGACTTATTTCTCCATCCATACTCACTAATTAAATGGTTATAGTTTTGTTTTTTTTGTTGTCTTTTTTTTTGTGTTGCATTAACAAAGTATCACAGTTCTAGGGGCTGGAAAGCTAAGGTTTGGCAATGTTATTTTTTTTTCTTTCTTCCTTGAGGTAAAGGGACTCCTATTTGAGGTATTACTCATTGTCTTTCAAGTGGCTGTCTTCATGTTTGCATGACATTCTTTATGTGTCTGTGCATTTGTGTAAATCCACTGCCCAACTGCTGATTTTATAAAGCTGTCAGGTATATTGGGATAAGAATAACCTTATCACGTATTAATTTGATGACTCCTATGATAAACCTGCCTGTGAATGAGCTCATATTCTAAGGTATAAGAATTTAAGATGTGAACATGTGAACTCTGGGATGGGGGCAAACTTATAACTTGATTTTATTAAATAACTTGACTTTGGATATCATCCATATATGTGTCCCTGCCATGAATTCAAGAAGTCTATTCTGTGGTTCTGTTCATATATTTAATATTTGAGGTGTTCATATCAAAATATTCATTTCTGTACTCCAGTCATAATCTGACTCCTTTCTAGTCTTCTTTTCTTTCGTATTGGAAACTTCACACTGCTAGTTCCTTCAGCAAAAAGTGTTGATTCCCATATGTAAGGACTTTCTTTCACATGTAAAATCTAACCCATCAGCAAACACTATTCTGCATTGAGAATTCATCCAGAAATTAACCACTTCCCAACTGACACGAATTACCTGCCTCTTGAACCAAAATTATTGAAGATAGTCTTATGATAGAACTCCCCAATTCACTTATTGCTCCTCTGACATATTCTATTAATCAAAGCCAGTGTGATTTTTAGAAAACCATATGAGTTCCCTGCTTTGAATCCTAATAAATATTTTATTATGTTGGATCCTAGTTATCCTTCTAAACTTAAGCTCTATTATACTTCTTTCTATTTCTAACCTTATGTCCTATTACACTTCCTTCTACCCACACTTCCTATTTCCTGCATGCATGCCAGCCTTCTTGCTGGCTTTCAGGCAGGCAGGATTTCACATAAAAACCTTTGCACTAGCCCTTGTTTCTGCCAGGGATGTTTTTCTTCCCATTGATGGCATAGTTTAATGGTTTACCACCTTCAAATGTCAATTTTTTAAAGGCCTTTCCTCATCTTCGTGCTTAAAATGTCAATTCCTTTTGCTCTCTAGCACTGTTTGTATCTCTACCCTGCTTTTGTCCTCAGCATTTCTCACATCAGACAAACTGTATAGTTCATTTTTTAATTGTCAGTTTCTAACTGCAGAACCATCACATGTACCTTTGCTTAGAGATTTATATATTGCCAGTCCATGACTATTTTGAAGAAATATTAGTTGGCCCTCAAAGTTTTTCTTCAAGAAATAGTCATTTCAGGCTGCCTTATCTGTGATCAAAGCAGGAACATAAAGATAAGGACATCACACTTTTTGCCCTTGCCCTTGAGGAAATCACAGTGCAATCAGGGAGAAAGTTAGAACTCCCAGTTTTCCCAGAGGCAGCATATGGCTCACTAAGTAGCAAACAGCCTTGATCTGAAAGGAGACAGTCACCAAGTGTAGCCCACATGTGCTTTACCCCAAGGCTCCTCTGACTTTGCAGTTTTCTTGTATTTCTAAAAATAATCAGCACACATCTCTGCAAATACTCTGATTTATATGCTTGTAAAGTCATGGCTATTATTATTTACACGAATGAAATGTCTTTATTTAGTGTTTGGGGAATGAGTACTCCACACTATTACAGGAGCCCCTCATTTGCTGGAAGAGTTAGGTCTGATTTCAAATGCAGAAAGAATAGTTGCTTTTCAAGGAACACTGCTGTGCCCTTTTTTTCTTTAAACACAAACTGTTTTTTATTTCAAAATGAGCAACCTCCACCAATTTACCTCCTTTGTATGATTTGAAAAACTGTGATGCATGCATTTGCAACATGAGGAATCAAGTCTGTGCATAAAAAGAGTTGAAAGAACCTGGGATTGAATCTTTGTCCAGGAAGTGCTACTGATTGATTCAATGACTTGAAACCAGTTTTTCTGATGTCTCAGTTTTCTCCTTTACTACTAAAAGGCTTCACCTCTTATTCAGTAAAGTTACTTGCCATGCACAGAGTCTGTGGCACTTTCTTTCTTTTACATTTTCCAACTATGTAACAGACCTTTCTCCTTCATGAAAACTCAATACTTAATACCCAAGTAGAACTAGATTTGCTTTTGTTTCTTTTTGTTATCTGTCTTCTACCATTTTATGAACTACCTGTATGAATGTATAACTTTTACTATTGTTTTAAAGGAATATTTATCAGGAATGCAAATAAATGCTTATGCATAATTTGACACAATTAATTGTTTCTTCCCTTCACAAACAGGAAGTAAATAGTATTTTCTAAAAGTGAAAGCTGAGATTCAAAGTGGATTTTAATGTTTATTTAGCAGTCATTTATATAGTACTTGCTACACTCCAGGACCAGCTCTAAGGCCTTTTAAGTATTAGCTCATTTAATCTTCATTTAACTCCTTAAGAATACAAAGGCACTAGGCATTTAGAGAAGCTTGTCCAAGGTTACAGAACTCTTAACTAGTAAAGCTGACACTTGTGCCCAGGAAATTTGGATCTATGCTCTCAGCTTACACACACACACACACACACACACACACACACACACACACACACACAC
>CABHPH010133226.1:0-22407 GCA_902168325.1 Peromyscus nudipes | reverse complement strand
CACACACACACACACACACACACACACACACACACACACACACACACCATTAGAGAGCCTGGATATCTGTCTTCACCTAGACTTCTGACAGTCTGCATAACTATTATTGTCCATGTTCAGGTATGGTCCCTAAGATCCACAGACACAGCATCTATTTTCTTCTACCTGTCCTGTTTCTAAGGTTGCAACTGCATTTCATTTATATTCTAAGCCTCTTATTTTCTTTTTCTTTTTCTTTTTTTGTTATATTACCCACGTCTGCTTTTTTCTGTGGAAGTCACACTCTTAATCTCTTAATGCCTTCTACCAACTGACCTTCCAGTCAGTCTACTTGAGATAGTGATAGGGTTCCCATCTTAAATCACTCCTTTCTTTCCATCACTTTCAAATTTTAATTTCAGAGTCCAGCATGGGTGTTCAAGCATTTCTTGTCATCCAGCATTAAGGAGGCAGAGGCAGGAGGATTGGTTCAATTTCAATACCAGCATAATCAACACATTGGATTTCCCATTTGCCAGACCAACACACCCAGGTCCTATTGTAAACAAAGACACAAACAAACAGATTTTGTATTTCTATAAAGGTATTTACGAACAAGTTTTTACACAAAAATTTGTACTTTACAGTATATTTTTAACATTTCATTGGATCTCTTAGTCATCATCAGAGTAACACAATTAACACTCACAGACACTAAGGAAACCAACAATGCCCCACTTGTAAGTGGCTTGACCAGAATGTATTGGGTAAGGGCCTCCTTACCCAAGTTGTAGACTTTTCCTTTAATAAAAAACTGTATTTATTGTCTTCATCACTTGTTCATCCAGAATATACTCACTTTAACTTTACCTATGATGGTTAAGTCCTTCTAAGAAGGTAAAGTCATACAAATTCTGCTTAGGACTCAAAATGCACACATTTTCTTTAAGATCTTGTATAGAACTCATCACATTGAGAATTAGAAAAAAAAATGTCTGATTGAGGATATGATAACACTGACATCTATTTTCTGATCTGGAGATGTGGATGGCAGACTAAGTTCAGGCCCTGTCAGCTCTAGTGTTCTTTGACTAGTCAGATCTAGGAAAATCACAAAAGGAAACTGAAAAAATTCAGAAATTGAGAACTGAGGCTATTATTTTGCTTTCTCTAGGGAGTGATTATATAAAAGTGGCACTTCTTCTGGAATAAATTATGTTAGAGTCACACTTAGAGATAGCATAGTCTTATTAAAAGCTCTTAATGAAATTATTATTCAAATAATAAGATGTTATTAGATTTTTTAGTAGTAATGATATTCATTGCAACAGAAGATTAATCTGATACTAAAATTTAAGTTCAGACTCTGAGTGTAAGGGTTGTTTCAATGTGAGAAGAACAGTTTGATTATGAAGAGCATGATGAGAAAGTATTGCTCTGGAACAGAGGAAGTCATGTTTGTGTAGGGCTTTCACAAACACTGAGAAAACCAATTTTGCTTTTTGTTTTAATCAAAAACTTCTAATAAGCAATCTCAACTCACCCAATTAATTACAGTTGTTTGTTTAAAGAAATGTAATGATATAATTAGTTCTTTCTACAACTTGTTGTCCTCTCTATTCAGCATTTTACTACTTGCAGCCAAAGTACAGTTTTAAGTCAGAATTTCTTTTCTGATCTGTTTTTCCCCTTTCCCTAATGTTCCCAGGATTTGGGATTAAATCTGGACAAGTACCCTGCCACTGAGTTCCATTGCCAGACTTTTTGACTTTTTAAGATTTTGAGGGGCTTCCAACTGGATCAGGCCCTCTGAATGGGTGAGACAGTTGATTGGCTTGATTTTTTTGGGGGAGGCATCCAGGCAGTGGGACCGAGTCCTGTGCTCATTGCATGAGCTGGCTGTTTGAAACCTGGGGCTTGTGCAGGGTCTCTTGGCTCGGCCTGGGAGGAGGGGACTGGCCCTACCTGGACTGAGTCTACCAGGTTGATCTCAGTCCTCGGGGGAGGCTTTGCCCTGGAGGAGGTGGGAATGGGGGTGGGCTGGGGGGAAGGGGAGGGGGGCGGAAGTGGGGAGAACAAGGGAATCCGTGGCTGATGTGTAAAACTGAAGTGTATTGTAAAATAAAATTAAAAAAAAAAGATTTTGAGACAGGGTCTCACTAAGTTGCCCATGCAAGGATTGAACTTGTGATTTTCCTGCATCTTCCTTACAAGTAGCTGAGATTACTTGCCTGTGCTGTTTCATGGAAGATGGTGTTCATCAATTACATAATATTTATGGGGGTTTGACAAGGGCACACAGAGATTAAAAGGTATGTGGTATGTTAATGGCCATATTGTTGTTCCCTCAGCTGCTTGATTATGATAGGAACTTGAAATAATGTTTGTACCTTAATATTTGTTTATTAAGTTTTGTCCCCATTGTTCTTTAAAAATATTCTGTTACTGTAATACCACTTAAATATGAGATGTTTCATAGTTTATAGAAGGGTTTAATGTGCTTTAAGCTCATTAGAGCTTCCTAAATGTCCTTCAAGTAGGAAAAGGATATTATTTATCCTATAAACATTTGTAGAAAGTAAGGATCAGAACTTTGATCAGACCCCTAGAAAATCAGAGTCCCAGTTTATCTACTGTAAGACCCATTCATTTTCTATATCACTTCATTGCCCCTCCATAAGCAGAGGGCATTCATGAATTTTGAGCATGCTTTCACATTAATCACATTCTTATCAATAGTAAAATCAAAGGTTTTCCAAATAGGTTCACTTTGCATTTGTCTTTCTCATTAAAACAGTTCACAAAGTTATTTAACTTTTTAATGTTGCATGGCATGGCTTTACAGGAATGGCCTCAATCTCTTTTAAAGACTCCTGAGCCAGTTCATAGACTAATTTCCAGTTGTAAATGTTCTGTCTGTGCTGAGGGTCTGCTCAGTATAATGATTCATGTCTGCTAGGTTGAATGGATTACAAATGAAGTGATTAATTTAAAAAATCAATTAGTGTGGAGAAGAAGTATTTTACTCACAACATCCTCCAGTTTAGAGTAGACCCCTTCATAAAGCAGTGGTAGCATGTCAATAAAACTGAACAGGGAGGAACCTATGCCAAGAGAAAAATCCACAGGGTACACTGACTGTTCTTTGTCCAGGAGTGGGAGGAAAGTTTCTGTGAGCCAAGAGCTTTCCCGTCTCTCTCCTACTGAGTAATGAACGCCCTTGACTTGTTCCATGATAAGATTCCAAGATGAAAACACTTAACATTGAAAGCTTTTGTGCCTTATTCTCTTTTTTTCTAAGTGAGAAAATCAGAAATTAATAGAGTATCAATGGGAACATAATTTTCTCTGCAGTAAAACATGCACCAAACTGATCATAAGCTCTGTTAGCCTGGGGACATTTTGGAAATGAACAAAATGTCCAAGTCAATGACATGGAAGTAATTAACTTAGGGATATTTTCTTCTGACCTTAGCTCATGTTTTTCAAGCGAATTGATAGCTATAGTAAAATTAGCTAGATTGCTCTAGAGCAACTAGTGAATCTTTCCTCATTAGCAGACTTGGTTGATAATGTGGTGGTGTGGGGAGAGACACATATACCTTTGCCCTCCATTTCTTAGAAGATCATGAGTCCACTTTTACTTTACACAGTGCTATTCTGATGTTTGTTGATAACCCACTCTACTTATTAGTAATGTCAGTTTTCATCCCAAGTTACCCTGGATTCTGTGATAAAGTATACAACTAGCCTGTTCATTATTTCTCTTTTACAGGGCTATCTGTGTCTTCAGATAAATAGGAGTAACTCTGACTTATAAATTGTTTGTATATTCTGTTTTCTGGATCTTTAAGCAGATGAGTTGATCAAAAGTAGATGTACATGTGAAGTCAGCTTTATTGAAACTAAATATTGCATTAGTTTACTAGGTCTGCCTGACAAAGTATGACAGACATTGTGGCTTAAATAATAGAAATACCAGTGTTTTAGACACTATAAGTTTGAAATAATTGTTTCCAGCAGAGCTAATCCATTTCTGAGGCCCGTAAAGGTAGGAGTGATTCCAAATTTCTCTGTTATTTTCCACACTCATTCTCTCTGAATGCATTCTCCTTATTCCCAAATCTAGTCTTTTTTGATAGGGACACCAATAATATATAGTACTATGGCCACCCTAATGATTTTATTTTAACTTGATCACTTACGTTAAAGATCAAATAATGTGTTTGGATCTACAAATAGGGCCACATTTCAAGATATAATATTTTAGAAATGAATTTGGGGTAGAAGATTCAATTCAAACCAGGCCCTCTATAATATGTACTAGAAAAAGTGTTCTCACAGGACCATCTTATTTAAATCTAGTAACATGCTTCTAAATAGTAGTATCACATCCTTATTTACCAATTAATGAAAATGCAACTTACTGTGGATGACTCACCCCAAAATACTGCCACCGGGGAATTATCTGGAGGTAAACCTCCTATCACTACTGGTCCTGCCCATCACAGAGGTAAAAGAGTTATAATTCTGTAGTTTGGAGAAGAATTTAAACTCTTAAGTAAGTCTTATCTTTATATGGGGTTTTATTAAATTACAGTCTTTTAATTGTTATACATTGGCTTAAAATGTGCACTAATGTTTTAAGGGGACAGGAAAAGGGTTTGAGGTCCTTGAAATAATGGAGGCTAGTTGGAAGTATGGATTTCAGGGTTGGAGAGATAACTTAGTGGTTAAGAGCACTTGTACAATCATGAGGACCAGAGTTCAGATTCTAGAACCCATGATACAAGCTGCCCCTTTCTGACCTGTGCACACACCCACATACCTGTATAAACACACAAGTAAACAAACAAAATAAATATATTTTAAAATTTTTAGAAAGAATGGTAAATCTACTATAGGTCTACATGAAATGGAAGTGGGTCATGTATAATCCTCCAGTCTGTTTATTTGAAAATTGCTGCTAGAGTCTACTCTTTGCCATTGCTACCATCCAGTTAGGGACATGAAGCTGTAGTTTTTGTCCTGTGCATTGAAAGTGATGGTGACAAGATCATACTCATGTCTTTTCAATGCTGTGGTCTCAAAGTAGTTTCTGCAAGATATGGTCACAGGTGAAACCTATTGGTTAAATTTCTATGTGGATTATGGAAACTGGAAGTCATTTTCCTCTATGGCTTAGTCTAATCTTATTGGTGCTATCAAAGGTCTCTAAGCATGCTGATTATTGCATGTTTCTTTTCTTTATAATACCTTCTTATTTGTCTGGAAACAAGTACCTCTCTGACAACAAGAGGCATTGCTCAATTCAGCAGAATGTTGCAGATTCATTATTGAGGCAGGCAGCCTTTAGCAGCAGAATCGGAAAGATATATTTAAAAGTTGAAAATCATTAGGCTTTTGTACTGACAGTTTCACTTAATGATGACCATGAGATTCTGTCACTGGGTGAGAGGTGATTTGATGTCTGTTTTCATGTTTTCAGAATGTTCTCTGACATAGGCAATGCTACTTATCCTCTGCTTTCCTCTTTGCCTCCCATGTTTCATAAATTAGATGAGTGTATCTATGATGGCCTTTCTGGAATTCTGCTTTTGATTATTTCAGTGTTTACTTCTCCTTGCTAGAAAGGCAGAACATGCTCACACATTTCAATAGTGTCTGAAAGTCATGTTTGCACAGTGTTTCATAGTACCATGTACTGGTCTCAGGGGGAAAGGCAAAATAATTAAAATCTTTCCCTGAAAGACATAACTGATCTTGGATATGCTTAAAACTGATGAGCCTCACAATCCTTCATGTGTATAGATTTTCTTTAAAGAGACTAGGAAGAAAACTCCTTTAGCAATAATTTTTAAAAATGAGAAAAAGAATTACCATTTAAATAAATCTTTTCTTTTTTTTCTTTTTTTTCGAGACAGGGTTTCTCTGCGTAGCTTTGCGCCTTTCCTGGATCTCGCTCTGTAGACCAGGCTGCTCTCTAACACACAAAGATCCGCCTGGCTCTGCCTCCTGAGTGCTGGGATTAAAGGCATGCGCCACCACTGCCTGGCTAAATAAATCTTTGTAGTATTCAAAGCATTTTTCCATCTGTTGTTTTATATAATGTTTTAAATAGCTTTGAAAGGTAGGCAAAACCAATGTCATTATTTGATTGCCTTGGGAATGCAACATGTTAAAACTTCAGCATTACTATGCTGCAAGAAGTTGAGGAGGGCAGTATGAATTGTCAAAAAGTCTCCGAAGCTACAACAAATTTAGTTATAGGTTTGCCCAGAGATCATGGCTACCTGGAAATCATGTCAGTGTCTGAGGCTCATAATGATGCTCTGTGTAGATGTCCCAACAGGTGAAAAAGCCTGGATGGTTGGCAAGATAAGTGTTTGACTGAATCTTGTAGGAATGAGTAAGGTCCTGAATTATCTTGATAGAGAAAAGACAGATTTGATCATAAAAACTCAGGTATATATTTGCTTAAATCTCCTCCCAAGCATATGAATGGGGGAGGGGCACATTCCAGTCTCTTTGGTAGACAAAGCTGAGGCTGTCAAAACACACAAGTTTTGCCTAGATTAGGCTGGGGATTGTTGTGGGTTAAAATGTGTACATAAGGTTCAGCAGTAATCCCCCTTAAAAGGGGCTGTAGAAAGCAAATGCATGGAAAATGAAGAGGGAGGAATAGCCATTGCTCCTTCTCTTTCATAATAAAAAACACATGAACAAGATAAGCTGAACCAAGAGCAAAATGTTGGCTGTTTCCAAACTGGTGGTCTTCTACATGACTTGAAGTCCTTTATACATAAAAAAAATAGAAAGGGTTACAGCATTAGTACACCAGGCTCTGTGGTGAAGTGGGAAAATAGATGTGAACAAACTAAAATACAGAAAAGGACAGCTTATGGGCTGCTAGAAGACACTGGGGAAGCTTTTGAATGTGCCTGATTTTCTTCTCAATATTTTCAATGTCATTACTTGAGTGTCTGATTCAGATATAATAGACACTTTCCCTAGGTTAAAATATTGCCCTTATGCCTGGTTTACAGAGCCAAAGTTTTTGTTCTCTATATGGACTTTGCCTTGTATATATTATATCATTGTTATAAAGTTATCATATATGTAAATTATTTGTACAATGAATCTTATAAACTTTTAATCCTTATAAGGCAAATCTGTCTATTGGATAATCACTTACAATGTACCAGTATACAGTTGTGGAGGTAGGTATAATGAGTAGATGTGAATATAATATAATAATATAATAATTAGATTGCTGTGTATCTGTTGCTGAAGACAATTATGCATGTGAAACTAACAATCAATGATTATTTGAGCTTCAGGACATGATAGAATCTAAGGAAAATAACACCTTTAGGTTGTGGTGATATATTGTGTAGCCTAATAAACTTGTCCTCTGAGGATCAGAAGAGAGAGCCAGCCACTAGATTACACATAGAGTTCAGGCAGTGGTGGCACACCTTTAATCCCAGAACTTGAGATCTCATGCCTTTAATCCCAGGAAGTAATATGGCAGGGGAGAGAAAGGTATATAAGGTGTGAGGAAACAGGAACACATCCTTTTTAGGCTGAGGATTTTTTGGAGGTAAGAACTAGTGACTGACTGCTCTGCTTCTTTGATCTTTCAGCTTTCACCCTGGTATCTGGCTCTGGGTTTTTTGTTAAAAGACCATCTAAGAGTTGAACAACATCTGGTGTCCAAACTTGTGGGCAGGAATTCATGAAAAAGCTGCTGGAGTCTCCACCCCACATGGGCTGTAGTCCCTAACCCACTGCCTCTCTGCAGCAAACTCAATAGATTTTTGTGTGCTCCAAAAGGCATAGGAGTTAGCTGCTTTCTTATATTCCCTCATGCAGATGGCTGACTCTTTGGCTTCTTCTCTCCTGGCATGTTGTGGGTTCTCCCTGGATCCCCATCTTGGGCTGCTACCATAATTGGTTGCTACCTTGAAACCTGCTTGGGCTTCTACTGATCTTCAGCCTCACATCTGAATCATCATTGTTGGTGGATTTGATAAGACAATTGGGATTTCTTAAAGGGAGAAATTAGTTAAAAGAGATTTTTTTCCAACATTAAAAAATGGGAAATATTTTTACAGTGGAGGGAATTTGGTTTCTGTTTGATAATACATGACGATCTTAAAATGGAACAATTAAATGAGAGGATAATTAATGTAGATGGGATTTATGTAATAACAATTATAAATATTATTTGTTTGATCATTTATGTTTTATCATTAAAAATTAGTTAATGTGAGTGCCAAGATAAAAATTTTAGAAAAACTTGTTAAAACAAATCATAGAGAAATTCAGACCCAGACAGAGGAATTTAAAGGTGAACCAATCTCAGCATTACATTACGTGGTTACAGAGAAACAGCCTAAGACTTTCAAAAAGCCAACCTTAATCTATCCAGTAACCTTACTGGAACTTCCAAATGCTCAAGGTTGTGTAAGAACTGACTGGACTTCTGTGCAAACATTAGATTTGAGGAGATTTGATGAAGCTATAATGTCATACAATATGCATTTCCCATTTGTAAAGCAGATGCTAAACTCATGGTCAACTTGTAATAGAATTATCCCTCAAGACTGGAGAGATTTGGTTACAGCTGTCTTAGAATCTGGTCCCAGATTACAATGGAGGACCTGGTGGAAGCATGAGGCTAAGACCATTGAACAATGAAGTAGGACTAGAGGTATTGAAATCTCCCTAGATCAACTTCGTTTTTTTTTTTTTTTTTTTTTGGTTTTTGGAGACAAGGTTTCTCTGTGTAGCTTTGTGCCTTTCCTGGAACTCACTTGGTAGCCCAGGCTGGCCTCGAACTCACAGAGATCTGCCTGCCTCTGCCTCCCGAGTGCTGGGATTAAAGGCATGCGCCACCACCGCCTGGCTAGATCAACTTCTTAAAGAGGGAGATTATGCTAATGTAGAAAGGCAATCTCTATATGATGACCACATCCTGAATTTGTGCCAAATGGCAGCCTTGAATGCTTGGGACAGAATTGAAGAAGTAGGAAAGAAAACTGAGTCATTCACAAAAGTTATACAGAGCCAAAAGAAACCTACACTGATTTCTTACAAAGGCTATCTTTAGCAATAAATATAATGCTATATATAAATAATATAAAAAAGTAAAAATAATATAAAAGAAATTCAAGGATACCAAATTCAGAAGCTAGACAGATAATAATTGAATCTCTAGCTTTTGAAAATGCTAATAGACAATGCAAAATGGTAATTAGGCCATTAAAGGCAAGATCAGCACACTTGGAGGAATGGATCTGTGATATAATGAATATTGAATCTCATGACCATAATGATGCATAGATAGGAGGGGTGATTTGCAGAGGTTTGAAAAAAAATAGTAATGTCAGATGTTTTAATTGTGGTAAACAAGGTCACCTAAAAAGGTACTGTAAATAGGGTATTCCTAGGAACAATGTTTTTTCAAGGAATAATGGCAACAGAACACCCCCCCTTTCTGGATTATGCAGAAGGTGTGGCAAAGGCAAACATTGGACTAAGGAATGTAGACCAACAAGGGACAACCAAGGTAATCCTTTGCCATTGGGAAATTCCCTGAAGGGGCTCTTGTAGTCCCCTATGACAAATCCCATTTAGTCCTTTCCTGTCATCATAGAAGAAACACCTTCTCAGAGCAATTAAAGAACCTAATGCCTATTGTTAAGAAATCATACATCTCTCAATGATAGAACAGCTTTATAAAATAAAACAAAAATTTAAGTAGAAACTATAAATCAAAATTGTTAAAGATTAGATTTGGAAACTTCCCAAAGTTAGGGTTGGGGAAGGGTTTTGTTTTTGTCTTTCAGGAAAATAAAAACAATCATCTTGAAGAATTTAAAGAACTTTGAACAAATAAACATCCAAAAAGAAGAGAGAACTACCCAGAAAAAATTGCCAAGAAATGGAATAATCTGACTCAATGCAATTTTTGAAGTCTCCAAAATGATGATGGGACCCCACAATGATAATTCCATCAGTGTAGCTAGAGAGCTTCCCTCCAGGTCCCACCAAGCCCCCACAGTCCCACAACCCACATATATAATAATCACTCAGACTCTTATATTACTTTTAAACTGTATGGTCATGGCAGGCTTCTTGTTATCTACTTCTTCTATCTTAAATTAACCCATTTCTATAAATCTATAAGTTGCCACGTGGCTCGTGGCTTACTGGTACTTTACATCTTGCTTGTCATGGCGGTGGCCGGCAGGTCTCTCTAACCCAGCCTTCTACTTCACAGAATTATTCTCCTCCTTGTCCCGCCTATACTTCCTCCTGCCTGGCAACTGGCCAATCAGCATTTTATTTATAGAAAGCAATATCCACAGCACATCAGGACTATGATAATGCCACCAAGCTGACAAACACTATCCAAAGATTGCCTTTGGACTACAAACTGCTCAGGACAATATAGAGATGGCTAGCTGAGATGATCCAGCCTCACAGACTACTCGAGCAAGGACTTGAGAAAAGCCCTGCACTTTCCCATTATGCAGACTAGACAACAAATAATACCGCTACCTCTCCCAGGACTTGATAATTAACCCAAAATTTTTCTTTTCAGGTTTCCCTAAAGATGCTTGCATCCCCAGACAGCAGGAAGTAATTTTAAGAATATGATGCTCACATTCCCAAGAGTTGGGGTGGGTGGTTTTTGATCTTTCAATGGGTTATGGATGATTGTCACTGTTTAGGATGGTGGGTTACGGGATGTTAATTGTTAATGGTCAGGAAAAAAAGCTAAACAAAGGAAACTAGATTTGAGGTTCTTGTTTGATAAAATGAACAAAAGAGGCTATAGATATGATAAGATAAAAGGTAGATTATTGAATCTATTCTCAAAAAAAGATAAGAAAATGATGGATAAAGGGTAGATTATTGAATCTACTCTGAAAAGAAAAAAGAGGAGTATATAGATATGATAAGATAAAAAGGTAGATTTTTGAATCTACTTTTAGAAAGCAACTACTAGTTTTAAATATTTTATATTGGATTTGATTTTTGTATATTGTATATAAATTTTGTATATTGATACAAATTTGAGATTAACATACTGACATACACTTCTAATCTTGTTCAAAGTATTGTACCTATTCAGCATATTTAACAATGTAATGCAAATTTCTCATCCTTGAAAGTTATTTTTACCAAATAATTAGGATATAAAGAAATGCAAATTAGTATTTAGTCACCTATTATAATTGAACTTGTAGTCATATTATGTATGTTTTCAAGGTCAAACAAATATATTTTAGATAAACAGGTCATCTTCAAACACTACAGAATTCTACAGAATATGCCATTTAAGATGTTTCAATAACATATTTTTTTATGACAATGAGACATGTTGCTCCTGGCAGCATCAATCTACTTCAGAGATGACGGGCATTGAAGAAACTCCATATGGAGTTTACTTTCACTGTGGCAAGTTAGCCACTGGGCAAGAAAATGCCCTTGCCTTGACTGCTCGAAGTGTGCTGTCCAAAATGGACAAGCAGGACATAAAAGAAAGGACTGCCAATCCCTGCAAAGGCAAAATAGGAAGGACTTTTTAAAAATCCTGCTTTACAGGTGAGTCTGTCAGATATGCTAGGCCTGTAGGTGGAAGATGGATGCTCCAAAGTTGCAGAGAAACCTTGGGTGACTGTTCAGGCAACCAGCTGTTTCTGTCATTTCTCACATTTTATTTTGAAAGTTGCTTGTTTGCAATTCCTGCTTACTTAGGTAATATTATTTCCTTCTCGGGTCGATGAGGGAGTTGAAGATTGGAGTTACAGTTTTCCTTGTTAACAAATTCAGAAAAGAAACTCACTAAAGATGTGTAAAGTGTATAAGTTTGAAAGACACCAAAAGATAGTTTTTGGTTAGTAATACAAGTTAGGATAGAGAGTGAATTAGGACTCACCAAGATAGGATAGATAATGGAGTATTTTCTCTGAATTTGTCAAATGTTAATGGACTAGACATTGTTAATGTAATTCTTTTTTTTTTTTTTTGGTTTTTTTGAGACAGGGTTTCTCTGTGTAGCTTTGCGCCTTTCCTGTAACTCACTTGGTAGTCCAGGCTGGCCTCGAACTCACAGAGATCCGCCTGGCTCTGCCTCCCGAGTGCTGGGATTAAAGGCGTGCGCCACCACCGCCCGGCTAATGTAATTCTTGACTGTATATATTGTATATACTTCTTGTACTTATTGTATATAGTTTTTCTTATATTAGTTATAACCTTCTTTTATTATTTTAGACAAAAAAGGGGAAATGTGGTGATATATTATGTATCTTAATAAACTTGTCTGAGGATCAGAGGACAGAGCCAGCTGCTAGATTAGACACAGAGGTCAGGCAGTGGTGGCACATACCTTTAATCCCAGCACTTGAGATCTCATGCCTTTGTTTGGGAAGCACACATGCCTTCATTCTCAGGAAGTAAAATGGCAGGGTAGAGAAAGTTATATAAGACATGAAGAAACAGGAACTCACTCTTTTTAGGCTGAAGATTTTGTAGAGGTAAGACCTAGTGGCTGGCTATTCTGCTTCTCTGATTTTTCAGCTTTCACCTTGATATCTGGCTCTGGGTTTTTTATTAAAAGACCATCTAAGATTCAATTAACATTAGGCAGTTAAAATTGTCTGTGTTCTCAAAGCTTACACAACTCTTTCCATTAATAGGGTAAAAACTTATTAAAGGTAGGGCATGCATGTCATTTCTTTCTATGCTGCTACAATATATAGCAAATTCTGTAGATGATGGATGATAAATAAATTTGTATATTTAGATTTAAGTTAAATTAGAGAAAAGGAAATAGCTGCTATGGTTCTATCCTACTCTGAAAAGGCACTAGCATTCAATCTTAGGTCTCTAGAAAGAGGGACTATAAATAAATATGTGAAAATAAAAAATGGCTGAATTGTTAATAGTAGAATGCTAAGTACTGACAAATTAAATGATTCTGATTGAGGGCCCATTAGCTTTGAATTTACTTTATCCTTGTGTTAAAATGAATTCATTTAGCTGATGGTTCCTTTGTATTTATCCTCCTCAACAATATGATTGCCCAAAAGAAAACACTGTGTACTGGCTTCAACTCAAGGCTTCAACTCAAAGATTACCAAAATATATATCTCTGGGTATACTGTAGTAAACACACACACACACACACACACACACATATACACACACACACACACACACACGTACATGTGTAAGTGTGTGAAACAGACGAGAGAGAGAGAGAGAGAGAGAGAGAGAGAGAGGAGAAGGAGGAAGAGGAAAAGAGAGATAATGATAGATTTATATTTGTATATTTGTGGAACTGTATTTCATTAACTCCTTGGTATTGTGCATTAGCCACTTAACATTACATTTTGAACGTCTAATTTCATTAAAATATTATTAGAAAAAATTATTTTAGTGCTTGAATTACATTTCCTTGGTAAAAAGCTTAATTTATTTAACCAGTACTTTACTGTTATGATATTATTCAGTTCCTTTAACATAGCTCTTTACATATCGTGGCCTGTTTTTTGATGCTAATTTGGTAGCATCTAAACATTTTAAAGACTTTTGACATCTGTTGCCAAACTGTTCTATGGGAAGAAAATGATATGGGATATGCTGCCATCTGGGGCTAGAGAAATGGCTCAGGGGCTAAAGCAAAGACCTGATTTCAAGTCTGCAGTATGTATATATAAGCTGTAACCTCAGTACAGGTAGTAGGGCACAGAGACAGGCAGATTCCAGGGACTTGCTGCTCAGCCAGGCTTGCCAAAACAATAAGCTGCAGGTTCAATGAGAGACCCTATCTCAAAACATAAGGTGGAGAGTGATAGAGGAACACAACATTGAACTTTGGCTCCACAAGTACACAAATGGTTTTACACATCTGCACATATATGTACATAATATGATGAGAATAATCTCATTGAACTGCTTGCATGGAGATTATGTTTTCTTATTTTTATAATGTGGAAAATTTGTAATGTAAATTTATTTTACTATTTAACTTAATTATTTTTCTAGATTACTGCTGAGAAAATATACTATGTTTAGTGGTTAATTGCACTTTTACTTTGGTATGTTACATATTTGATAATTTTGGCTCTTTGTAAGAATTACATTTTTTTTCTCATTGGCTTACAAACACTTTAACATTTTACAGCTTGCCTCCTGGACTTTAATGTACATGTTTCCTAGTGTGCGAGCTTAATATTTATAGGTAGTCAGATGTCATAATCCCCTATAAAAGGTTTCTACTTTTGTTTTTTCTTAGAAATGTCTGATTCACTCAAATAGTATGTAAAATGCAGCTATTGTCTTCCATATTGGTGGGAGTATGTGGGTTGGAGAGATTAGATACCCGTACTTGCTTTGTAATTGTGGAAGTCTTTATATAAAAGCATTTTATTGTGCTTAATCAAGTAGTCATTTCCTTTATTGTTCTTTTTTGATAGGCACAGTTGCAAGGTAAAAAAAAATAATGCTTTAGTAAAAATGGGTAAGCCATTTGATTCAAGTGCAGTATAACTCCTCAGGCATTTTATTTTTTTCAACAATTCTAATTATTTTTTTCCTTCTTTTCTATCAAAATGATAGTGTTGAACTTTTGCTGAATTTCTTTGAATTAATTTTTTCTTAGATATGGATTAATATACAGAGAATCTTTTCCTCTTGCTTCTACATTCAAGTTACATATATGTCTCTTTACTTGGATACCATGTAGGGTAGGTATCTTTCTTAGCATAAAAATATGCAAAATAGATTACTGCTAACATAAGAGGAAGAAATTCCATTTTGCTTTCTAAGTCTGCTAAATTTATTGTCAGTTTTATCATTGACATATCAGGACAAGACTGTATTTGCATCAGTTTTGGATGAAGGTGATCAGAATAGCATTGGGCAGAGAAATTCAGAGAGGAAAGATATTGCTAATTCCTATGATATATCATGATTAATAGGAGTAATTGGAGACATGTGCATAACTTCCCAGTTAAAGTTTATAAAAGAAGCAAGAGCTTTGACTAGAAATTATAAGACTTGTTTATTGCAAATTAAGAATTGTAAATTTCTGCAGACATAGCATAAGAATATAAATGAATGTATAGGCCTTTGGTGACATCAGGAAAATTAATGCTGTGATTACCAGGTCTAAACAAAATTTACATGGGACAATATAGAGCCAGTGTTGCCAAATCTTCCCTAATTTTTAAAGGTAAGCTCTAAGTCTGGATTTTATTTGTGTACTCAGTTGTTAACTTGTTGGAAACTGGCTCATATATAAACATAAGCAAAGAGGTAAGTAGAAAAAGGAATATTGTGCAGTCACAGAAAACACATTTGGAGGATACGAGTTGGTAATTTGGGCTTAGGCTGTCAGAGCTAGAATGACTTCATTATGTTTTTCTCAAATTATAGATTTTAGGCAACGCAGTTTATTACATCCTTAGAACAACAAAAGGCCAGAGCATCTTTGAATTTCTTGAGGGTATAGCAAAGGCCAGGGGTATTCACCTGTAGGAGAAGAGGAGAGAAGAGAGGGAGAGGGAAAAAGGAAAAGATAAAGAACTAGAAAGAAGGAGAGGAAAAAGAGAGATAGAGATGGAGATAGAGGGAGGGAGTAGAGATAGAGATGATAGATAACAGACAGATAGATGATAGTTAATAGACAGACAGAGACAGACAGAGAAAAAAGAGAGAGCCAGCCAGACAGACAGACAGACAGACACAGAGAGAAAGATAAATAGAGGAGAGGGTGAGGATAAATTCCTGGGATCTTCAGGGAGACAGATTTCAAAATGAGATGGCAGTAAAGAATTGTCAACGACCACCAGAGTAGATTATGTTAAAACAAACCCATCCTTTTGTCTCTTTAAGGAGTAAGACTAAGTCATTTTAGTGCCAAGCAGATGGTCCCTGGCACCCCTGCACATTTCAGTGTGGCTTTATGGTTGTTTTAAGTTGGGTGTAGGTATGGTGTCTATGAATATGTTAGGGCAACTGTAGATTTAAACAGACCAGAGTGTTTCCCCTGGAGATCAGAGTGCTTCTCCTAGAATATCTGTCCACCTATAAATTAATAATTCCCATGAAAGAACCATAATTCTATACTTTAATGGGATCCTTATTAGTCAAAGATTTGGTAACACTAATACATGAATCTTCATGAAATCAATTTATCTTCTTTTTTTTTTTGGTTTTTCTTTGTAGCTTTGCGCCTTTCCTGGAACTCGCTTTGGAGACCAGGCTGGCCTCAAACTCACAGAGATCTGCCTACCTCTGCCTCCCGAGTGCTGGGATTAAAGGCATGTGCTACCACCGCCCGGCCAATGTGTTTTATGATCCTTAGATCCCCCCAGCCATCTCAATGGTTGTCTGACCTCAGCCTAACACTGGCCTGTATTTCAGATACCAGTTTAGGAACTATTTTCTTTTGTGAACTTGCTCAACATCCAAATTACCCATTTGCTCACTAAACTTTATAACACCTGGTTCTTTCATGTTCCAAACTGCAATGCAGGTTTTGGAATCATATTTTTTATAGTTATAACAAATTATAGTATAATTATGTCATATCCCCTTTTCCTTCCCCCCTCTTACCCTTTTCATGTACCCTCCTTGCTGTCTCTCAAAATATAAAAAAAAAGTCTATCTCTTTTACTGTTTGTGGGAAGACTACTCTGAAGGATAGCTGACATAGTCTTCCATAATGAATGGAAGAAGGCTTTAGTCTTGGGGGGTTTTCCTGGAGCATTGTGACATTGTTGCATCTTTGATGCACTGTCACAGATAATAAAGATCTGGTGTCAAAATGTAGCACAACATTCTAGTGGTATCTTAAACATTATGCATTATAGCAGCTAAAATTCTGATGGCCAGGCCAATGAGAGCTAAGTTGCTAAGAGTGTAATTCAGACACTGGTAGGTTTGACCACTCTGTAAGTGATTTTACGTGGGGCTAAGTTTGAAATTTGGTGTTCTTCAGACTGTTAAATCTGATCTGATGCCAACAAAACATTCAAGAAAATGTTCTTCATTTTATTTTATGTTCACATATCTGATCCATTTATTTGCTTTTAAGACTGTGTGGGGTCCAAAATAACAACAAGCCCTATTGCATTCTTTTTAAAAATGAAGAAATACTTGCTTTTTCTTGTTTTACAGGGCTATAGTGAGGATTTGAAGAGATGATATAGGGAAAAAGTGCTTTGTGAACTCTCAAGAGCTATGAAAATGCTTGCCTTTCCACTTACCAGACTCATATTTTCTTTCTGCACGTATTTTATTTATTTCTTGTAAGTGAATTGACTTCCAAAGTGTGTGAAATTTATTTCTAGGATGACTGAAAACTGTTCTGCATTTTAAATTAACTTTGTTATGATCATTTCTTTATTGCAGACCTAAAGCTGTTTCTTTTTATTTTCTGTCTCTTGACAGCTTTACATTGATCCAAATATAGCCTACTTCAAAACTCTGAGTTATGAGCAATGTCTCTTTGTAAGTATTAGAACCATTCATGTAAGTGCCAAAGAACTTGTAGATTCTTCAAAAAAAAGTGCAGCATGTTTTTGCAAGTACAGTCTATATTTTATTTTTTAGCAACTCTTTTATTTTTGAGATTAAAATGTAATTCAATCATTTCTCTCTTCCCTTTCCTCTTCTAAATCCACCCACATATCTCTTCTTACTCTTTTTCAAATTCATGGCCTATTTTTTCATTAATTAATTGTTGTTATACATAATTACAACCAATCAAAATACAGAGTTGTGGAACCCAATTCCAATGTATACAGCTACAAAACCACACCGCACCAAAGGTTCATGGACCATTACAGAAGTGAGTGGAGCAGAAAGATTGTAAAATTGATGAGTTTTCTTTTAGAACGTGTTTTCTAATAATGTTAGAAGATACACCCATTGACTGCCTAAACACGAGCTGAACAAGGGCAACAGCAATAGACATGCTAAAGTAGACTGAAGAAAACCCAGGAGCCCTCAAACCCACACAAAGAACTAAGTAAGGCAACTAGGGAATGCTGAAAGAGAGAGAAATAGACTTCCCTAAGGAAGAGTACATCCATTGGTTATACAGTGTATTTGTGTTTAAGAAATTTCTAATACATATAATGAAATGTGATATTAAATTCCTCCACCAATGTAAATGGCAGATACTTTATAGAATATTTTTTGGTCCAGTGCTGATCACTGAGAAGTTTAATGAAGTATCTTTCTTTGACAGAAATGCAATGACATTTAAAATGCAATGAACAGTATTCTTGGCAAGGAACCAAACAATAAATTCCCCATGCCTTTGCTATATTGAGCATTCTCAAGGTAGCATATCTTCAAATACAAATATATGGGTAGTATAATTTTATAGTCTCCAACAAAGCATTTTTTATACTCATGGCATTTAATTTTTTGGCTTTCAGAAGAAAAATGTGTATAGTAGAAGGCTCTGTAGTCCTTGGAGTCACATCCATAGTAAATATTTCCACTCACCATAGTAAGCCATTTTTTTTACAAGCTAAAACTGGTTAGATTTAAATTGCCATCCAAGTGCAATGCCCTTTATTATATCAGCACAGTAGTTCCAGAAGGTACATGATAAAGCTGATGATGCAGGGAACAAGGCTTCCCGTGGCAGGAGACTAGGGATACAACACAAATTCAACCATGCTTGTTTCACAAATTGGGTTAAGTTAAAGTCTCTTTGCCTTGCATAGTTTTTGCCTATAAAAGAATATTACTATCAGATGTCCAAATATCACTGAATGGTTTCATAAACAAAAACCAAAGCTCTTCCAACTGTAGCATTATCCTGTAGGAATCTATAACTGAGAAGAGCTTAAGACACAGAGTGTTATAGATATGAGGCAAGGCTGATAAATAATGTTATAAAGAATTAAATAATCATAAAAATACACTATGTGCATAGGTTGAGAGTCACTACTCTAAAAGGGGAAAACCAAAAAAAAATGTTGGAACCAAAAGATCAAAGATTTTCTTTAAGGGTGACTGGCCGCATGTCCATGAGTATACAGGCAGCACAAATAGGACTTGATGAGTTATTAAAAACCAAAAAAAAATAGGATGTAAAATTGTGGTGTGTATGAAGGTAGAGATGGCTCTTGTAGGTATTAGGAAGAGCAATTTGGCAGTAAATGCAAAAATAATACAGTACATGTGTAAGATGGAATCTCAGAGTTGTTTTGATTTGCATTTCCCTGATGGTTAAGGATGTTGAATATCTCAAGTATTTCCTGGACATTTGAGATTCTTCTGTTGAGAATTCTCTGTTTAGATATATACTTCAATTTTACAATTGGATTATTTGGATTGCTGAAATCTAGTTTCTTGAGTTCTTTATATATTTTGAAAATTGAAAATTAGCCCTCTGTCAGATGTGAGGTTGGTGAAGAACTTACCCCATTCTATAGGCTGCTGTTTTACCCTATTGATGGTGTCCTTTGCCTTACAGAAACTTTTCAATTTCATGAGGTACCATTTATTGTCAATCTTAATGCCTGTACTATTGGTTTTCTGTACATGAAGTTATCTCTTGGACTATTGCATTTGAGATTATTTCCAATTTTCTGTTCTATTAGGTTCAGTGTATCTGAATTTATATTTGTTGCTAGCTCTGAAGCTGGGGTCCTGCTGTCTCTGATCCCAGGGGCAGGGGGTGAGCAGACACAGAACCAACAACACAGGCTCTGGGAGATTTGCAAGCAATCTCATTTATTAAACAAAGGGCTGAGGTATTTATGTGTGTGCTGTTTGGTAGACTTTGCTCCTATGGCTATTGTGGCATTTCTTGGTTTGGCCCTGGGTCTTATGTCAGCAGTTGTCATCTTGGGGGTCCAGTTTCAGGCTCCTCTGTGTCAGGGCACTACTGCACATGTGTCAGCTCTTTGTTTGCTTAAGGCATTTCCCAGTGCTTTTGGCCTTACCCACTTATCACCCTTTTTATTTTATTTTGTGGCTACTAGTGAGAATTAGAGTTCTTTGCTCTAATCTTGTTGTCCCTACCTCAGGGATCCCCCAACATGGCAACTGTGGTTGCCTTAGGTTGGCCTGCCTAACAGGCTCTGGCTACCAGCCCTCAGAGGGTAGCTCCCATGGAAAGTGCCTAGGGTATGAGAACATTAGACAGAGGCATCAGACAGAGGCATCACAAATTTCCATGAATCAGGCTTTTATTACTTTCTTAGGGGGATGATGATCAGGGCATTTTGTTGATGTGGCATTGCTAGGAAACATGTTGTAGGAAACACTTAAACAATAGAATTATTAAGAGTGTTATTCCCCTTATCATTCTCCATGGTATAATTTTTGAAGGGTCAAGGATTGATTTTATGTGACCCAAATTTGAGCAAAGAATGTTGTGGACACCTCCACTCGTTTCACATGCATGGAGTTAAGGCTTAATAATTCATTAGAGAGTTGTACCATAAGGTTTAAGAACTCTTTGCTCCATGTTCTTAATATGATATCATTTAGCCAACTCTTGGCTTGTGTTATATTCAAGACCAGGTAAGGGGTTAAACAAAAGGAGAATTGGGGATCACAGTTTTCTCTTACCAGCCACCTAAAGGTCTGGAGTTTTTCATCCAATAAATCTAGTTGTTGCTGTAAATTGAGTATAACTGACTGGAAATTGGAATTAATCAGCTATTGAGTGCTTAAGGCATGGGCTGATTCTTCTATGGCCATATTAAGTGTAGAGGCAGTGCCTACCGATTGAACCAAGAAAGCTGTGGCCACTACACCACCTACCACAGCAAGCAGAATGGCTGCTATTATGGATGCCTTTATTGCAAAGTCTCTTTTTATTCTGGTTTGTTCCATCAATTCTACCCCATGGAAATGAGTTACATTTATAGTGGTATTTTATTTGTACTAATATGTGATTTTATTTGTATGTTAATAAATAAAATTGCCTAGAGATCAGAGCTATTAGCATGCCATAGCGAAAGCCATGGCATTTGTGGTGCATGCCTTTAATCCCAGCACTTGGTAGACAGAACTAGGTAGATCTCTGTGTGTTCAAGGATACAGCCAGCATTGGAGACACACGCCTTTAATCTCAATACCAACCATAGAAGACCTGAAGTGACCTACAGACAGGCAGTGACGAGACAGTCATGTG
This sequence comes from Peromyscus nudipes, assembly GCA_902168325.1. Lineage (NCBI taxonomy): Eukaryota > Metazoa > Chordata > Mammalia > Rodentia > Cricetidae > Peromyscus > Peromyscus nudipes. The sequence goes on along the minus strand of CABHPH010133226.1, from coordinate 1,238 downwards.
GTTGGGTTTATCACCAATGAGAAGGCAGAACAGGAAGTCTTTATAAAGACAAACACACAGGAAGGAGCTCTCTTTTGGAGAGGTCTCTTGGCTGAAGAGGCTAGCTGCAGCGGAGAGTAAGGCTCTTAGCTCTGACCTCTTGGCTTTCTTCTTTGAATCAGCTCTGTGTTTCTTATTTAATAAGATGGTTGGTTACATCTACATTTGGCTCCCAACATTACAAGAATCCATTAAAAACCGCTTGACTTGGCTTGGCGGCAGGTCCGGTTTCCGGCCTTGGTGGCCAGTTCCGGGCAGCCGGCTCTCTAGCCCAGGCCCAGGTCAGCTTGGCCTCAGGCCAGACTGATCATAGCCCCAAGCAGTTAGCTTAAAGCCAGTGCTACAAACAACTCAAGCCTGCCCTGACGAACAGGATCCCTGCCTGTAAAGCCAACACACGTGGACGGAGCTTAAGAAAGCCAGAGCCAAGGCTTGACTCGGTCAAGCGGGATTTAAGCTTTTAGTAGCTTCTCTCTCTCTCTCTCTCTCTCTCTCTCTCTCTCTCTCTGTATTCACACCTTGGACTCTAGGTGGCTGTTTTGAAATTCCCTCAGATTTCTACTGTTCTATGCACTTGGTAAGTCAATTAACATATCAGATATTTTAAAGGAAAATATTTAAAAGAGAATTTTTTTTCCACTTTAAAAAAATGGGTTTTCTCTGTACATTGGAAGAAAATTGGGCTTTGTTTGCAATTTTAGGCAGTCTGACAATGGAACAACTATATGAGAAGATTAATGTTGATCTAATTATGCAGTTTATTACTATGCTTATTCTCATTTTACTATTTAAAAGATAATCAATTTAAGTGCCAGGATGACAATTTTAGAAAAACTTGTTAAACCTGTAAAAATTCAGACAGAAGAAATTAACTGCTGTGGATATCACTCTGTATCAATAAAGCGCTGATTGGCCGGTAGCCAGACAGGAAGTATAGGCGGGACTAACAGAGAGGAGAATTGAGGGAACAGGAAGGTAGAGGGGAGACGGCCTGGAGCCGCGGCCAGGAGAAGGAAGATGTAAGGTACCGGTAAGCCACGAGCCACGTGGCAAAGTAGAGATTAATAGAAATGGGCTAAATATAAGAGTAAGAGCTAGACAATGATAGGCCTGAGCTAATGGCCAAGCAGTTTAAATAATGTAAGCGTCTGTGTGTTTATTTTATAAGTGGGCTCGGAGACTGGCGGGACTTGGGAGCT
>CABHPH010133225.1:26755-40079 GCA_902168325.1 Peromyscus nudipes | reverse complement strand
TCTGGGGCCAAGGTGAGCAGGTCTTCCCAGGGGTGGCTGGCGCCCAGGGACGGACACTCACCTTTGTCCAGAAGGGAAGTCCGGGGCAGGATGGGAGCTGGGGCCGGTCTCTAAGTCTCAGGAAGTGGTAGGGGTCTCCAGGGATTTTGGATTTGGGGGCAGGGCTTGGAGACTGCAGGGAATCTTGGAGAAGGGGGGCCTTCCCGGTAGGGGTGGGGGTAGAAGGGAGCCTGCCCGCTGGCCAGAATCTGGGGCCAAGGTGAGCAGGTCTTCCCAGGGGTGGCTGGCGCCCAGGGACGGACACTCACCTTTGTCCAGAAGGGAAGTCCGGGGCAGGATGGGAGCTGGGGCCGGTCTCGAAGTTAACTTTCATTGTGACAAAAGTTAGCCACTGGGCAACAAAGTACTCTCACATCGACTACTGACAGTATGCTGTCCAAAATGGGCAAGCAGGACACAAAACAAAGGGCTGCCAATCCTTGCCAAGACAACTTAGGAAGGCCCTTTAGAAAATCTTGCTTCACAGATGAGTCTGTCAGATATGCTAAGCCTGTAAGCTAAAAATAAATGATGCTCCAATGTTGCAGAGAAACCTCAGGTGACTGTCCAGGCAGCTGGCTTTTTCTGTCATAATTCACATTTTTTTGGAATCCACATCTTTGCACTTCTATATAGTGGTATTCTATTTGTACTGAAATGTGATTTTATTTGTATGTTAATAAATAAAGTTGCCTAGAGGTCAGAGCTATTAGCAAGCCATAGTGAAAGCCAGGGCCGTGGTGGTGCACGCCTTTAATCCCAGCACTTGGTAAGCAGAACTAGGTAGATCTCTGTGTGTTCAAGGATACAGCCAGCATTGGAGACACACGCCCTTAATCTCAATACCAACCATAGAAGACCTGGAGGTCTGTACAGATAGGCAGTAACGAGGCAGTCATGTAGTTGGGTTTACAACCAATGAGAAGGCAGAACAGAACTCTTATTTAAAGGCTAACACATAGGAAGTAGTCCTTTCGGAGAGGTCTCTTGGCGGGAGAGGCTAGCTGGCGGAAAGTGGTAAGACTCTTAGCTCTGAGCTCTTGGGCTTTCATCTTTACATTGGCTCTGTGTTTCTTATTTAATAAGATGGTTGGTTACATCTACACTTCTTTTCTTTTTCTTTCTTTCTTTTTTTGTTTTTTGTTTGTTTGTTTGTTTTTTTTGAGATAGGGTTTCCCTGTGTGGCTTTGGTGCCAGTCCTGGACCTTGCTCTGTAGACCAGGCTGACCTTGAACTCATAGAGATCCACCTGGCTGTGCTTCCAGAGTACTGTGATTAAAGGCATGCACCACCATCGTCCGGCCATCTTTGCACTTCCTGTTTTACTAGGTAATATTATTTCCTTCTCAGGTCTCTGAAGGAGTTGAAGATTAGATAGTTACAGTTTTCCTTGTTAAGAAATTCAGAAAAGAAACTCACTAAATAGGTGTGAAGTGTATACGTTGGAAAGACATAAAGGATAGTTTTGGGTTGGTAATACAAGTTAGGATAGAAAGTGAATTAGGTACATTTTGGACTTACCAAAATAGGATAGATAATGGAATATTTTCACTGAATTTGTCAAATGCAAATGGAATAGACAATGTTGTTGTATTTATTGCCTGTATATATTATAAGTAGTTGTTATACTTAGTGTATATAGTTTTTCTTATATTAGTTATAACATTTTTTATTTTAGACAAAAAAGGGGAAATGTGGTGATATTTTATTTGTGCAACCCAGTAAAGCTTATCTGGGGATAAGAAGAAAAAGCCAGCTACTATATTAAACATAGAGTTCAGGAAGTAGTAGTACATGCCTTTAATCCTAGCATTTGGGAGGTGAGATTTATCTGGATCTCTGTGAGTTCAAGGCCACACTGGGAACAGAACCAGGCATGGTGGCACATGCCTTTAATCCCAGTGCTAGCACTTCATAATAGATCACCTGATGCTGTGGAAACCTCATGGGAAGTACTTTAAAATTTAGTAAATACCATTTTACAGGATTTAGTGGCTACTGCTGCCTATTCATGTGTAGTAAATTAACATGGCTGTTAATGTGGAATGCAATCTTGTTAGCAGCCTGATATCCTTTATTTGGAAAGAACTATATGACACTAGTTCAGATGCCCAGACATATAAATAATTTAAATTGAAATTATTGATAACACATTTATATCATATTTTGCAGTTCTTTTTTTCTTTTCTTTTTGCTTTATTCATTATTCATTAAAATATGTTACTTATTTTCTGTGAAATTCTGACTTCTGTGTTAGGTGGAGGCACCCCCAGCAGGTATAGTGGCCATTATTCACTTAAATAAAGATTATTTACTTCCTACTCTGGAAGGAAATCAGTCAGCTATAAGAGCAGCTCATTTAAATAATTAAATACTCAGTATAATGAATCCTATAACAGATGTATAAAAAATACACAGAAACAAAGAGAAAATCACCCTCCTGTGCATGTGGAGAAAGTTAATGTAGTATATTTGCATTGTCTGTCTTCCATCTTACTTGCCAGTTTACTGTAATTTTTACACATTAGTATGTTTGCTACTGTTGCTGAGTGAGTACTGGATAACACACTTCTACCTTCACTCCTTTTTCTTCACTTGTATGTACAAGTATTCATGTCATTTACTAGAGTTTACTTGTGAGGAGAATAATTGGCTTGATTATCTTATTATTCAAGAAAGATATATTTTCACCTTATAACGTAAACTGTGTAAAAGAACTGTGATATCCTTAAAAATATTATTATGGCTTATTTTCTGCCAAAGTTACACATTTACTTCTTTAATAACTCACACATCAACAGACAATTTGTGCAAAGTAGCAAATTACAGCTCTGTTATTCTTTCAGGCATAAGAATTAAAATTAGTGCATGCAGATAATTTAGGTTAGTGTAGTTGACAATTATTCCTGTTTAGCTATGATTGTATTGCAGTTACATGGAGTACCAAAACTGGACTGCAGAGGTTATTTTAATTATTTCTCCATTCAGCTCCAAAGCCTTTTATGAAATCATCAATTAGCTGAAAGAACAAAAATGTGTGTTGAAAAAATTACACACACACACACACACACACACACACACACACACACACACACACACACACAGAGTTCCATGATGGAATCTGAAATCCGCCAAGTTAGAGAACTTTTCAAGAGATGCCAAAATCAATTTGGTAGTAAAACATGACCAGAACTAAGTTGTGACCATTTCTATATGTTTATACTTTGTGGCAGAAATATTATTTCATTATAAATTGTTCCTGATTGTTATAGGTTAACATATGAGGTATACATGGCACCAGTCTGTAGTATATGATAGCCTGTCTCAAAATAGAGCAACAACAGTAACATAAAATACTTATATGTCATATATACTTTCATTGATGGTATCTCTACACTTATGCTATGAACTCTTCAAAAATACTCATTTTTTCTGTCACTGTGCAATACCTAATAAAATATTTGTGAAACACCAAAAATCTAGTATACTTTTAAAAAGCAGATGATATGTATTACAAAATTTAAATGTAAATATTCATGTTTCCAAATAGTAATTTTAGAAGAGGTTGTCTTACTTTCCAAGTATGTTTCTGACACAGTTGTCAACATTTACATAACTACGGGTATGTGAAGTTATTGGATTTTAAGGCCATATATTGTGTTTTCTTCTGTATAATATTATGTCACTTCCAAATAGGGACCATTAACTTTTTTCTTTTATTTGTATCTATTTTACTAGTTTTTTGTCTTCTTACTATAAGCAAAGAAAGACTTTAAGCATTAATGATAAATAATTTCAGTGAGCATGTCTTAGGGTTTCTAGCATGGTGATAAAACACAATAACCAAAAGCAATTTGAGGAGGAAAGGGTTATTCCACTTGCAGTTTGTTCCACATGATAGTCCATTACTGAAGGAAGTCAGGACAGAACTCAGTGTAGGAGCCTGGAGGCAAGAATTAAAACAGAAGCCATGAAGGAGTTTTGCTTTCTGGCTTTCTCCCAATTGCTTCCTCAGCCAGCTTTCTAAGGCTATGTCTATTTGGGTTTCTAAATGCCTCTTATGTTTGGATGTCCATATCATTTTATCAAGTTGGTAACCTTTCGTTATAATTTCACCAAATAAAATATGTGTGCTATGGATTTTATCTCAGCTCCTAATTCTATGCTGTAGATTGTAAGATTTGGTCTCCTGATCATATTCCTGGGTTCTTGAACATTATGTTCATGGTCAATTTTGTTCTTTATTGATGCTTAAATGTAGATTCACTTGACCTTGTTTCCCAACATAGTATTTTTTCTTATGGCTGGTGAGATCTATTGGTGATGCTTTCTGCTTTGGTTTTCATTTGACACATGCTGTATTTAAATTCCAATATTTATATTTGGTACATTCCTTTTTTTAAATCTCAATATTGTTGCTGAATATTTCTTTCTTCGGTACTTTCTTTTCTTTTTTCACTTTATTCCTTCCTTCCTTCATGTAATTATTTATTTATAAAGAAAAGATCTCATTTATGTATGCAGCCTTAGCTGTCTTGGAACTTGCTATGTAGACCAGGTTGGCTTTGAACTCATAGAAGTCCGACTAACTTTGTCTCCCAAATGCTGGAATTAAAGACCTGCACCACTTTAACAGAATCCTTTGCTGAATTTTTCTTTCATATTGTTTTTCCATCTACATTGCTGATTTTTTTCTCCTCCATTTTTATGACTTTTTCCTTTATGTTGTGAACCTTTCCTCCCAGGTCCTAAATTGAATTAACTTGAGTGTTTATAATCTCCTTCGTGTGATTTAGTACCCTTTTCTAGTAAATTTCTGAAATTGTCATCTCACATTTTACCTAATTCAGTATCTTTCAATTAAGTATATGAGGAGTTAGAATCTTTAGGAGGTTTCATGTTGCCTTTATTTCTTGTTTCTTATACTTCTATGTTGTGATTTGTGCATCTATTAATTTGAATATGGTTTCTAGATTTCTAGGTTTTTGTTGTTGTTGCTGGTGGTGATGGTTTTTCACCTGAAGCAATTTTCATGGGTTTCTAATAAACATACAGTTAGTTATATTTGGTTGCCACAAACATATGAGGATATGAGGACCAATTATTGCACTTTATTTATATTTCCCCATGCTGTTCATTGTTGCAGTTAATATGTGTCAGAACTGGATAGAATTGTTAATTGCTTCCTTTCCTGGAGATTTTGCACAGAATTTTCTAGTACTATTGAAGCTATATCTCAGGAAAAAGGCTTTCAGGTTAGCTGTAGATCCCATTTTCTGAGTCCTGTATTTTAAGTGTAATAGTGGTTTACCTTCAGCCTCTGTGTACCAAATGAGGGCAACAACTATAAACTATATTGTTTTCAAAGTCACTTGAACAACTCAAAAACTTCTCACGCCTGGTATTTGGTTTTTCTTAGTGTATGATTCTCATGAAGAGCAATGTCAAAAGTAGTGGCATAACTTAATTTATGTTTGTATGATACATACATATTATTTATATTATTTAATTTTAGGTAAATTTAAAATGATATGACTCTTAAGGCTTTCTCAGGAAAAAAAACCCAAAATACAAAAAAACAAACAAACAAACAAATAAAACACCTTGGTGTAGTCACTCCTTCCAATTCCTTCTTCCATACTGAACTCCCTCTTCTCTACCCAATTAGAACCCTATCCCATTTTCCTATATTATTCTTCATATCAGCATCATCATTCCCTCATGAAGCTCCCACAATGGTTTCTTTATACTTTCCTGGTTTCTGGGGTTACTCCATGTTATATACTCACATCTGAAAAATCTGGAACCACAGATGGGCAACAACATGTCACTTTTGTGGTTCGTGGTCTGCTACCTCACTCAATATAATCTTTTCTAGTTGCAGACCTTACCAGAAAATTTCATGACTTCATTTTCAGCTTTTTCTTTTGTAACTGAATAGTGTTCGTTGTACATATAAAGCACATTTTCATGATCCATTGATTTAGTTTGTTTTCATTTCCTAACTATTTTGAGATAGCAATGAACATTGTTGAGCAAGTATCTGTGGAGCAGGATGCCAAGTCTTTTGGGCATGTGCCAATGAGTAGTATAGCTTTGTCATATAGTAGATTTATTTTCAGCATTTTTAGGATTTTCCAAAGTGGTTGTACCAGTTTGAACTTCCACTAACAGGGAATAAGACTCCCCCTTTCTCTATGACCTTGCCAATAGCTGTGGTCAGTTGTTTTATTGATATTAGCCATTCTGCCGGAGTGAGATAAAACCTGAAAGTTGTTATAGTTTGTATTTCTCTAGTTGTTAAGAATAATGAATTCTTTGTCAGGTGTTTCTTAGGCATTTTTTCTGTTTAAAATTCTCTGTTTAGATCCTTAATTCCCTTTTAAATTGAGTCATTTGCTTCCTTGGCTCTTTGTTTTGGAGGTTCTTTGTATAACCTGAAAATTAATTTTTGTCAGATATACAGCTGGCAAATATTCTCACCAATTTTGTGAGCTTCTTCTTAACTCAATCATTTCCTTAGGTGTACAGCAGCTTTTTAGTTTTTTTTTTTTTGAGGTCCTGATTGTCAATTGTTGGCTTTACTGAACAAATGGGGTGTTCTTCAGAAAGTCCTTCCCTATGCCTGCAGTATTGTACTACCTATTTTTTTTTCTTTTAGAAGCTTTATTGTTTTGGGTTTCAAATTGAAGTCCTCTATCCAATAAGAGCTTTTATTTGTCCAAAGTGATAAACTTGGTCCATTTTTAATTCTTGTGCATGTGAACTTTCAGCTTTCCCAGCACTGTTTGTTGAAGAAGCTGTCTTTTCTGTAATGTATATTTTTTGCCTCATTCTCAAATATCACATGGCTGTACTTATATGTACTCTTGCTTGAGTCTTATTTTATTGCATTGGTTGACATTTTTATTTCTGTGCCTATATTATATTGTTTTTCTTACTATAACTCTATAATTTATCTTGAAGTTTGCAATATCAGTCTCTCCATTAGAATTCTTTTTGTTTAGGATTGATTTGGTTATCTTAAATTTTTCTGGTTCTGTATGAATTTTAGGAATGTTTTTCTATTTCTGTGAAGAATGTTGTCTGTCTTCTGATTGGGATTGCATTGAATATTTCAATTGCTTTTGGTAGGATAGTGGTTATCATAATATTAATTCTATTGATCCATGAATGTGGGGTATCTTTGCATTTTCTTTTCTTTTTCTCGATCTCCTTGGTCAGAGATCTGGAATTTTCATTGTGTGAGTCTTTTACCTCCATGGTAAGGTTTATTATAAAATGTTTTATTATTTTTGATGCTATTTTAGATAGAGGAATGTCTAAGATATCTTCTTCTGTGTATTTGTTGGCAGTAAATAGAAAGGCTACAGATTGTAAGTTGATTTTATATTCTGCTGTTTTGCTGAAATAGTTGTTTCTACAAGTTTTCTGGTGGAATTTTTGGAATGTCTCATGTGTAATATCATATCATCAGCAAGTAGAGACAATTTTACTTCTTTTTTTTTACTATTTGTGTTACTTTTATTTCCTTCTCTTTCCTTATTGATCTAGCAAGTATTTCTTTTCAAGCACAATATTAAAAAATAATGAAGGCAGTGGACCTACATGATTCATGTCTGGCCTTAATGAGATTGCTTTTAGCTTATAGCCACTTGGGATAATGATAGTTGTAGGTTTATCATATATAGCCTTTATTATATTGAGGTATGTTTCTTCTAGCCCTACTGTCTCTAGAACATAAATCATGAAAGCATGTTGCATATTGCCAAAGGCTTTTTCTGAATTTATTAGAATGATGATATAATTTTTGTTCCCAGTAGGTGGAACTATTTGGAAATGATTAGTAGGCATGGCTTTATTGGAGAAGGTATGTCACTGGGGTGGGTTTTGAGGTTTCAAAAGACTCATTCCATTCTAAATTAGGTCTCTGCATTTTGCTTATGCATCAAGCTTTGAGTTCACAGTTCTGCATCTGATGATGATTATGGACTCTAACCCTCTGAATCTGTAAGCCTCAAATAACCTCTTTCTTCTATATGTTGTTTTGGTCATGGTGTCTTAATATACCAAGAGAAAAGGAATTAAGACAGAAGTTGGTACCTGAGAGTGGGCTATTACAAGCTTAACTATTTTTTTTGAATGAGGAATACTGTGTGACTTTGGACTAGGAAAGGCATTTAAGCATGTGAGAGTAGCTTAACAGGACATCTTAATAGATGCGTGAAAAACAACAGTACTGAGAGAAATGTGGACTATGGAGGATCAGCTCAGTAGGCTTTAAAGAGTATGATCAACTGTGCTGGAGATCATTCTTATAATATTTTGGTAAAGAATATGGCTTCCTTCTCCTCTCCCTATGTCCTAAAAATCTGACTGGGACCTAATAAAATGTATTGAAATAATTTTTTGCAGAGATTTTAAGATAGCCCCTATTGACTTTGTCACAATATAACAACTCTTATACAGAACTATAATGAAAAAGAATAAACAGATCAAAAAGAAACAGAACATGTACAATTTGAAGAAAAAAAGGGAACCAGCTGTCAATCTTGTTTATTTCTCAAAGAACCAGCTTCTAGATACATTGAGTCTGTATTGTTTCCTTGGTTTCTGTTTCACTAATTTCAGCTTTGAGTTTTGGTATTTCTGGCCTTCTACTAGGTTAATTTAGTTTTCCTCTTTTTTTTCCAGGTTTTGGCATTGTGTCATTAAGTCATTTATTTGTACTCTTTCTGATTTTTTTAATGTTGGTACTTGAAGCTATAAACTTACCTTTTAGATCTATTAAAGTGTTCCAGATTTTGTTGTGCTATGTATTTTTATTTTCATTTAGACACAACAATATTATTATTTCTTTCTTGAATTCTTTTTTGATTCGTTCATAATTCAGTAATGAGTTATTTTATATCTGTGAGTTTACACACTCAATTAAGTGAGTTTTGTTTGCTTAATTCAGTTTTTTTTTCTGCCAGTTTTAACTGGGTCAGTGCAGGAGCTACATGACTGGACCTGGGCCAGGTAACACTGGCAGATGTGCTGGGGTTTTTTATTATTTGTTTTGTTAAATTTTCTAATCCTTTTACATACCAACCACAGATCCCCCTCTCCTCCCTCCTTCTGCACCCCAGCCTTCCCTGCTCCAACACACCCCCCATTCCCACCTCCTCCAAGGCAAGGTCTCCAATGGGGAGTCAGCAGAGCCTGGTACATTCAGTTGAGGCAGGTCCAAGCCCCTCCTCCTTGTACCAAGCGTGTGCAAGGTGTCCTACCATAAGCACTGTGCTCCAAAAGGCCAGCTCATGCATCAGGGATGGAACCTGATCCCACTGCCTTGGGCCCTCCTAAACAGTTCAAGCTAAACAATTGTCTCGTCTATCCAGAGGGCCTAGACCAGTACCATGGGGGGTCCACAGCTATTGGTCCACAGTTCATGCATTTCCACTAGTTTAGCTGGCCGTCTTTGTACATTTTCCCATCATGATCTCTATGTCTCTTGCTAGTAGAATGCTTCCTCTCTCTTCAATTGCACTCCTAGAGTTTGGCCTGGTGCATGGCCGTGGATCTCTGCATCTGTTTCCATCAGTCACTGGATGAAGGCTCTATGATGACAGGATATTCACCCATCTGACCACCAGAATAGGCCAGTTCAAGCACCTTATCAACTATTGCCAGTAGTCTAAGGTGGGGTCATCCTTGTGGATTCCTGGGAACTTCCCTAGCACTCTGTTTCTCCCTATACCCATGATGTTTTCATTTATCATGGTATCTCTTTCCTTGCTCTCCCACTCTGTCCCTGTTCCAGCTTGAAACTCCCATTCCCCTATGTTCTCATCCCCCATCCCTTGCCCTCCATTACCCTCCCTCACCCACAGTTTGCTTATGTAGATCTCATCTATTTCTCCCCCTGCTGGGTGATCCATGATCCCTCCTAGGGTCCTTCTTGCTAGCTAGTTTCCCTAGAGCTGTGGGTTGCAGTCTGGTTATCCTTTGCTTTACATCTAGTATCCACTTATGAGTGAGTACATACCATGTTTGTCCTTCTGAGTCTGGTCAAGACCCAACTATACCACTTGGGCATATACCCAAGAAATGCTCAATCATACCCCAAGGACACATGCTCAACTATGTTCATAGCAGCATTATTCATAACACCAGAACCTGGAAACAGCCTAGATGCCCCTCAACTGAAGAATGGATAAAGAAAATGTGGCACATATACACAATGGAGTACTACTCAGCAGAGAAAAACAATGATATCATGAAATTTTCAGGCAAATGGATAGAACTAGAAAATATCATATTGTGCCACACCAACTCCAGTGTCATCCATGTGACATGAACAATTATGTCAATAATAGCAGACGAGAGATACGTGTCCCACAGGACTAAGCTCCCTGGAGGTCCCTGGCAGAGTGCCCGCGTTATGCTTCCTTCTCTTCTTTTTTTTTTTGGTTTTTCGAGACAGGGTTTCTCTGTGTAGCTTTGCGCCTTTCCTGGAACTCACTTGGTAGCCCAGGCTGGCCTCGAACTCACAGAGATCCACCTGGCTCTGCCTCCCGAGTGCTGGGATTAAAGGCGTGCGCCACCACCACCCGGCATATGCTTCCTTCTCAAAGAAGATGTACTTCACAGATCATGAGCTCCCTGGGCTATGGGTTCTGTATAACTGCTTTTCTGATAATGTTCTAATTAATCTATAAAGCACAGCCAAAATTAATGAATGCTTGAGTTGTGAACTATGGAGGAAAGGGGAAGCTAAACATGGATCTTAATCAGATATAACAGAATGAGCTATTTCTTAAAAACCCCAAGCTGCTAGATAAAGAAAGTATAAAGGTTCAGGCACTTCTAGGGAATAAACACTCACCCACTAGGAATCCTTTGGGAATCCCAACTAAAGTGATTTATGGCAGAAGACGTTATCTCATAGGAGGCAGATGATGGGCCCCTCCGTTGAGGAAGTTCATCATGGGAAACTTAAAGACTACAACAGAACCCCTTCCCCTTACAGGTGTAAAAGTACAAGAGTCCATATTCCAGCAGGTAAAAAGGTTTTATATTAAAAGAGATATGTGAAAAAAAAAAACTAAAAAAAGACTTAGAGAGGGTCTACAGCATCCAAATTGGCTAAATGGGCCATGGGAACCAAAAAAGTAGAAATGTATTATAACCTAGAAAACTGCTGGGATAAGATAAGGAACACAGCTACAACCACAAAACGTCTACACAAGTCTAGGTACTGTACTAAGTTTAAAAAACACAGACTGCTCTTTGGGTCATAAAGTTCTTGTGGGTGAAAGGATATGTCTAGCGCCAATTAATAATTGTGTGCTTGCTGTTTTTTAAAGATGATGTAATTGAATTATTGCCAAGCTCTTGTTGTTCCTTGTATGACTTGATAGTTTTCATTTCTGTATATAAACTACTGATTTGCAGAAGTAAAATTGCAGCAGATTCAAATCCACTTCTGAGTGTGTTGTCTGTCTGTCATTCGCTGAATCCTTGCCTTCCTGACTACCTAAGCCCTGGTTCTCCTACGGTCATGGTATCCCCAATGGGCCATCCCATGGCAATATTGAGTGAGGTAACCCAGACTCAGAAGGACAGATGTTCTGTTTTATTGGGCCAGGGAAAGATATCTTCTGTCTTAGTCAGGGTTTCTATTGCCGTGAATAGATGTCATGACCATGGCTACTCTTATAAGGAAACATTTCATTGGGGCTAGTCTAGAGTTCAGAGGTTTAGTCCATTATCAACATGGAGTGAAGCATAAAGGCACACGGGCAGACATGGTGCTGAAGAGGTAGCTGAGAGTTCTACATTCGTATAGGCAGGCATCAGGAAAAGAGTAAGACACTGCCTAGCTTGAGCATCTGAGACCTCAAAGCCCACTCCCACAGTGATACACTTCCTCTACCAAGGCCACACCTCATAATAGTGCCAATTCCTATAGGTCATTCCAACCAGTACAACTCCCAAATTACAGGTCTGGAACTTGGCCTGTGGATATAGAGATAGCAGACAGTTGGGAGAAGCGATAGGAGAAGAAAGAAAGGTCTCACTAGTTAAATGTGGCTCACAAACAATGCGTGTTCAAAAGTCCTGGATCTGGAGCTAGAGTTATAGTTGTGTGGTTGACAACAGGTGAGTCCAAGGATAGGAAAGGGAAAAGGTGACTTATCCAGGAAAAATGACTATTAAGCAAAGAGGATTTAAGGACTGTAAGTCTGTATCCAGGTCTATTGGCATACAGATGAAGAGCAAATGAGAGAACATATGACTGAGGGACGACACAACTTACTTGAAAAGGGCATCTCTGAAGAAAGAGTACTTATGGGCCTCAGGTCTGGAGCTAGGCTTGTGGGTCATGTCTTTCAGATTTAATGAGGGTTTCCTTATTGAATAGCCATTTTTGTGGGCTCAACTCAGTACCATTCAGTGAAGACAAAATAAAATGCCAAACCATAAAAGACATAAATATTCTTAAAATTAATTAAATCCCACTAAAATATCACCAACAAAATTAGATAGGAAATGGAAAAACCAACACAGAATGTCCTATAAAGCTAAAAATTGTTTGGGTAAATATGACAATTGTAAAACGGAGAGGATTGAATCCTAACTAGCATGCCACCAGGGATGCTTGAAAATAGTCAAAGAAAGGAAATGAGGTAAAGAAGAAACAGAAAAAAAAGCAAGACATAAGAAAAAAGAGAAGAAAGAAATTAGAATAAACATAAAAAGGCTTTCTAATAATGAAAAACTTCAAGAGCAAAATTGGATAGGTCTCATAAAGAGAATAAAACATAAAATATAAGGGGAAATTTGTGATGTTTAAGGCACAGTTTCCTATAGCCCAGGCTAAAATGGATCTTATGGTGTTTTCAAGGATGAGTTTCAATTCCTGATTCTCCTCCCTATACTTCTCAAGGGCTGGTATCACAAATATTCAGCTGATTGCTTTTCGTTTAAATAATAGTATAAATTTAAATTATTACTTATAGTAGATAGAAACAAAGTGGAAACACATACCCCCCCCCAAATGAAAGAATCTAAAGAAAGGAAGTTAAAGAGGTATAGAGAGATATTGGAAAATTGTGTAAAAATTAATAAATTCAGGAAGGGAAATAAAAATAAGAATGTATCATTTTCAAAATATTATAAAATAAAAATATGCCTAAAAGTAGTTAAAAGAAAAAATAGAAAGCACATGAACAAGAAAGAAAGAAAGAAAGAAAGAAAGAAAGAAAGAAAGAAAGAAAGAAAGAAAGAAAGAAAGAAA